>FXXK01001450.1:106028-128658 GCA_900184695.1 Betula pendula | reverse complement strand
GCACATCAGAATTAATTTAAAGCCTCATAATTATGTGTTGGTTCACTTTTCACTGAATTGAACTAGTGAAATCTCAGCTTATCATTTGTGAGTGGTTAGACTTTGAAATTTCAATTCATTTTGAATATGGAGTTTATCCTTTTAAGCTTGCTAATGAATGAGAATCATGGTTGTTTGTGATACTTTACTCTTAGGGATAATATGAATTGTGCATAATGTTTGTGGGTATCATTCCTGTTAAACCCTCACGAGACTTCACTCGTCCTACTAGGGATGCCTAGGGGTTTAAAAGGCTTGTTGCATATGCTAAATGCAATCGTGTTTCCCACGACAGAGGAGGTAGAGTAGTTGTCTTTTATTTTCAGTTTTGTATTGCTAAGGGACTAGCAATATGTAAGTTTGGGGGTGTGATAAGTGCTGAATGTTACACTTTCAAGCCCCTTAATTTACATATGTTAATCTCTTAGTTTCATTATAATATGATGTTTTGTGTTGTTTTTGTGTTTTTCCCTTATTTTGTAGGTTTTGGAAGAAAAGCACTCAATTCCATCAAGTTTCGGGCTTAAAAGAGATGTTGGAGAAAAGCTGAAGAATTTGGCTAGAGCCATATCCATATTTGGCTAGAGCCATCTTTTGGCTAGAGCTATATCTACATTTGGCTAGAGCCATCACTTGGCTCGAGCCATATCCATGTTTAGCTCGAGCCATCTTGGGCGCTGAACAGTAAAGTCGGCAGAACCCGATTTGGAAAGATCCTAAACCTACTCCAACTCGATTTTGGACTTCCTAGGGTGCACGAAATTGACTAGGGTTGTTCCTAAACTCTATAAATACTCCCCTAAGTCCTCCAAAACAAATACACAAGCTTGAAGAGAAGAATCAAAGGCTTCAAAGAAGGGTTTTTCTTAGTTCTTTCTTTCTTTTTAGTTTTTCTTTGTTATTTTCTTATAGGGATGATTTTGATCCAAATTATGTGTAGCTAATACTTTAGTTAGGGCTCGATTGAAGCCCTAATCATGTCTCTTTAAGGTTTCAATTTGTCTTGCTACAATTCATGTTTTGATGCTTAATTGATTTATCTCGGGTTTTTGTTCGTTCTTCATATGGGTTATGTATAGGTTTGATCATCTTATGCATATAACATGTGTAGAGTGTTATCTAGGTCAATTTGGATGATCGAGTCCTGGGCCTAGTAGAGTGACAAAAGAACCAATTGTGGGTTCTTGGGGTAATCAATATGAAAGACCGGAATATACACCATGTTCTAGGTTTTAGTGTGTTTGTCGATCTCCATAGATTTATGCTTTCTTGAGGAACAACTTAGTATACATCCATGCTAAATCCCTCAAGAAAGAAAAGAGTTAGAGTATACACCCATGCCTAATCTCGTTTTTTAGGGAGATCAGTAGCTTTTGGAGTATACACCCATGCCCTTAGGCTGGCAAACATTGAGTATCTTGACATGATTGTAGCATTGTGCATATTGTTTACTTTATTTGAGTATGATTAGCAGTGGATATCGAAGCCCTAGCCTTTTATCTTATTATTTCAATTCAATCTTTAATATCGTTCCTTTCGACAATATCTTTTTAGGAATTGCTTTTTAAACATAGTTTACCAATCCTCGTGGGAATGATCTCGTATTTGTCATCTATACTATCGTTTTGATCTTGTGCACTTGCGAGTAAAACGTGCATTTATTCGCCTATTTATTTAGGTGGATATTTGTACAACAATAGGCTTATTTATTTATTAAGCAAGTTGTTTTAATTTATTAAAACATGAGCTTAATTATTTGGCAAGTGATACACGAGTGCGTACGACTTTAGAATTTAAAATAAACCGTTCACGTTAGATTGTACCCTTGTAGGATAGCTCTAAAAAGAGGGTATCGGCCGCAGGGATTGTATTTGGTTGTGTGATAATGAAATTTCTAAAATTGCATCTAACCTAACTCATAAACAAGAATTGTTGTGTTTTAAAAGTAAGAAAATAAATGACAAAAAGCTTTGAACTAAGTTACATAAATTGACTAAAAATGAGTAGAGGAAGTATAGGGAATTGATTTCACTCAACCCTCATACTACAAGCGAACTAATTCTAACATGGATCTCAAACAAAGGTATGGTTGATCGCGCTTAAAAATCAAATTTGAATTTATAAACACTCGCAATAGCACGAATTTTTGTAGATAGGTCTATATTGAGGGTATCGATCCGCAAGGATTGTGTTCGGTTGTATGAGAATGGAATCTCTAAAATTTCACCTAACCCAACTCATAAACAAGAGATGTTGTGTTTTTAAACTAAAAACTAAATAACAAAAGCCTTAAACTAAGTTACACAAATGGATCTAAAAATAGTAGGGGAGGTATAGGGAATTGATTTCACGCAATCCTCATACCACAAGCGAACTAATTCTAGCATGGATCTCATACAAAGGTATGGTTTTGAGAGTGTAAAATTGTCAACCCTCACAACAACTCATCAAGAAAATACTATCAAAAGAAAATGATAAAGCATCATAGTTGCACAAAAGCTACTTACCTAACATTCTACATGTGATTAAACCCGTGTTCCCTAGCATGCAATATAAATTCTCTTAATAGCCTACATAAAATCATGAAATAAGCATAAAATATTAAAGGTTTCCACTCCTCTTTCCATCTATTCTAAGTTACACTAACATAGATTGAGTCGTAGTCCCTAGCATACCCTATCAAACTCGCATAACATCATGTCAAAAGCATCATTGCATAGCTTATACTTTCTCAATCAAAGACATCAAAAGCATTGAAATCATTTAAAACTTAAACCAATTCCTCATAGACAAAGAACAAGTTTTCATTTCAAATGGTATAATCTTTAAGAACAAACCTTATGCATATACAATCATCATACCATTTATACAAAATTCAAGCTAAAACCACTCAACCTATAGCACTTGGATCAAGTTACATCAAAACCCTACAATGGGTTTAGTTCCTCATATAGAAATTGGAAATCTCCATTGATTTGGAGAGAACCACTTCCTAAGGAAATCAAGTGATAAGAGAGGAGTTTTACCTACTGTCCAGAAGCAAAACAAAGCAAAAGAAAACTAAATACTACTCTGGAAGCAAACTAAAAACGAGCTCTGTGCTGTTTTCGGACAGCCAATACATATATATGACATTCAAGCCTTGATCTTTCTTAAGGAAAGATCAAGCTAAAGATCTGAAGTTCCAACTGTTTAGGAGTCCTCTGGGGAGTGAATTCGGTGCCTACAATGCGCTAGCAAGCCGCAATTTTGGACCAAGAAATATCCCCACCGCCGTTAGCTGTCAAAAAGATCTTCCAGTTTCTTGAAGCTGCGACGGCGCTCAAGCACCAGGATTGGGTGCTCGAGCGTTAGGTGCTCGAGCACTGGAAATAGGTGCTCGAGCACTGAAAATGGGTGCTCGATCTCCAAACTTGTGGCAGCACTTCAACTTCTCAACACTTATCTTCAAGCTTAATGTCCATGATATGTTTTGAATTCTGATTAAGACCTGAAAATAATGCAAACACTAAAACACATTAAAATATTAGATAACAATACAAACTAAGGTATAACACATGCGAGTTAAGGGGCTTGAATGTGTAACATTCAGCACTTATCACACTCCCCAAACTTACATAATGCTAGTCCCTTAGCATTACAAAACTAAAAATAAAATGAAACAACTATAAACAACTACTCTACCTCCTTTGTCGTAGGAAACATGGTTGCATTTAGCACATGCAACAAGCCTTTTAAACCCCTAGGCATCCTTAGTGGACGAGTGAAGTCTCGTGAAGGTTTAACAGAAATGCTACCCACAAACATTGTCCATGATCAACTTATCAAAAAGAATACAGTATCACAAAAATAATGGTTCACATGTCAATGGCAAGCTTAAACTAACAAACTCCATTTTCACAACAACTCAGAGTTTGCAAAATATGTTTACTTACAAATGGCTAGTTGAGATTTCATATATGTTCCAACTGGTGTAAAGTGAAATCAACACATAGATATGAGGCTTCAAAATAATTGTCATCATAGATGGCTCAATACCTCAAAATTCATCAAACTCCTTATCAAATGAAACAACTAGGGCATGTTTACTATTTACCGACCTTTTATATTATATTTACACAGCTGTTAGCTTAACTCTATTAAGCTTCTAGTTAACCCATGTAACAAGTGTTAAGCCAATGACTCCCAAACCAGATGGCTTTAAGGCACTAGATGTAGAGACATCCCTAGGGGCTGTATACTCAAGTTAACTAGGCTAAAAAGACAAATTAGCTGTTTTATCAACCCTTTTTTTTTTGGTATCATCATTTTATTGCCCAGGTCATCCATCTAACAAGTAATCCAATTCCATCAGACGTATTGAGAACAAGCATGTTGTCATTAGAGCTCATACTTCAAAATCTACGTGCCAATGTGCTCGTGATATGTCAATGTGAAACAAATGAATTCTCAAAAGCCAAAAACAAGTAAAAAGATTTTGAAATCCTAACTACATGATCATGTGTTCGTTCTCTTAAGCTCACTAATGAAATGTAAATCAAAATTAAAGATCAACAAAATTCTAAGGGATAATATTAACATGTATTTACAAAAGAATTTTTTTTTTTTTTACAAATTAAGAATAAGTGGTGAATGAACAAGAAAATAAGTACTTTACTATACCCCCAAACTTAAATCACACATTGTCCCCAATGTGTATATACAATGAATGGCAAAACTGAGGGATAAAGGAAAATCTTATTAGAGAGGTATGGCTCTGTGTATACCCCCAAACTTGAACTTTTCAAACACTTATCCTAAAAACAAATCTAAAAACAAACTAAAAAGCAATATAATATAAACATAAGATAATTAATAAAAGAATTATTAACAAGAACCAAAAATTAAAAATTAACTTGAAAAGAAAAAGAATTCTCATATTCCCAAAATAAAACACCTGTCCTTATATGAAATGGCAAAAAACAATACATTGATGGATAACAAAATAATGTTCCAAAATCCCAACAATACAATCCAAAATAAAATATCAAAGCCATAAAATAAATACAATGAAGCTCAAGGAGCAGGTGGTGCAGGTGATGGTAGGCAACTCAGGATCTCCTGAAGTGTCGCTTCCATAGACTGTAGTGCATTCCTCGTTCTTTGCTCAAAGCTGTCTTGCCACTGAAATACTCGCTCGAATTGTGCTTGCAACAACTCATATTCTGACTGTGAAATGGGGGCTCTATCCCCCTGAGGAGCTGATGGCTCTCCTTGAGCCATCTCAGCAGCTACTTCTTCCATTTCTACGTCTTGTGTAGGAGCGGGCACTCTTGGCCTCATGTGAGAGACACTTTTGTTCCAATCTTCCATGGTGTACAGCTAGAATGCATTGGCCACATTGTGCCTTTCCTCAATCTCAAAGCCCTTGTTGATCAAAAGCTTTGTAATTAGGTAAGGGAAAGGCAGCTTTGATTTATCTCTGATTAGCCTCTTGTCCACAAAGTCTTCCCAGCACTTATAAATTTGGCTCCAAATAAGCTGAGGTGCTGAGAACCAGTGTTTCTTGTGGAACGCATACAGGGCTGCAAGGAAAGGGTCGGTCCTCTGAATCTTGTGTCCTAATGGACACACATTTCTCTTAAGGACTGTGTCTAGCAACCACAGTCTCGAAGGCAACTTTGCCTTGCTCGTGCAATTCCTCTTCCGATTCTCATAAGTGCCATCACACATATCTTGCACAATCATGTGCAAATCAAAAACCGGAGGCTTAGTGTAGCGTGGAGGTGGGTTCTCATGTGGGCAGCCAAGTGCCTCCGCTATGTCTTCAATGGTGATTTGGAACTCATCTCCATCAATCTCGGAAAACAACACTCCAGGTTGATCCGTATCAAATTTCAAATTCTGGTAAAATGTACGGACAAACCTGGGATGGTAGAGGTGATACACCGGCTGGAAGAGTGGCATGAGATGTCTTTACTTGAGTTGCCTCCTTGCCCACTTGACATCTTCATATTCCCTAAACTCCCCCAACAATGTCAAAGTTTGTCTCAGGGTTTAGCGCAAAATGTTGCCATTCCATAGTCAAGAAGGAAGGGCCTGGCTCTCGAGCGCCATATGGAGAAACAGATGGCGATCGAGCGGAGGATTGCGAAGAACTAGCCATCGGATGACTTAGGGGAATAAAAACAAACACCTGCTGTGCACAACCCAAAAAATACAAGGAAAAAAAATTGGGGCATTTTAATCGGATAGAATCATGAGAAATAGGATGGGTAAGAGATTTAATGCAAAAAGAATGAAGATTCAAGAGTAAAAATGGAGAAAATAAGAAGATTACCTGGGTTAGGTTAAGGGTGGCGGCTGGTTTCGAGCGAAGAGAGAAGAGAAAATGAAGAAATGAGAGGAAGAAGGGTTTTTAAAACAGGTCACGTGAACTGCTAACCCGATGATGCTCGGGCGCCAGGATTGGGCGCTCGAGCGTCAGGCTCTGCTAATGCTCGATACCTGCGCGTGGGGCTTGCAAGCGTCAGGCTTGCAGCTGACGCTCGAGCACTGGAAATAGGTGCTCGAGCGTCAAGTCCCAGGGAAATTTTTTTTTTTAAAAGAAAAAGAAAATAAAATAAAATAATATAAGTAAAAATACAATAATTATAAAACAATATAAAGAATGTGACAAATAGGAACAAAAAATAAAATGTACAAACACTAATCCAAGTAGATGGGATCTATCAAGTCGATAGATTCCACATCTTCGGTATGCTCAGAACCCCGGATGTAGGGTTTCAATCTCTGACCATTGACCTTAAAAATTTGGCCACTCTTAGGACTCTTCAACTCGACTGCTCCGTGAGGGGAAAGTGATACGACAATGAATGGGTCATCCCATCTCGATTGGAGTTTATGAAGAAATAGGCTAAGTTTAGAATTGTATAGCTATACTTTCTGGTCCGGGACAAAAGTCTTAGGTCAGATGTGCTTATCATGAAATGCCTTAGTTTTATCTTTGTACACCCGTGCACTTTCGTAAGCGTCGTTTCGTAGCTCTTCAAGCTCGCTTAATTGTAGCCTCCGGTGGGAACCAGCTAATATCATATCAAAATTAAAAGTCTTCACGGCCCACCAGGCCTTGTGCTCTAGCTCAACAGGGAGATGGCACGCTTGCCATAAACCAACCGGTATGGCGACATGCCAATCGGTGTCTTAAAAGCTGTACGGTATGCCCAAAGTGCATCATTGAGTCGCAAGGACCAATCCTTGCGATCAGGCCTAACCGTTTTCTCCAATATCCGCTTAATTTCCCTGTTGGATAATTCCACTTGGCCACTTGTCTGAGGGTGGTAGGGTGTGGCAACTTTGTGAGTGACGGAGTATTTGAGGAGTAAGGTTTTCATAAACCGATTACAGAAATGCTTTCCTCCATCACTTATGATCGCACGAGGTGTTCCAAAACGACTAAAGATGTTGGATTGAATGAATTTGATCACAACTTTATGGTCGTTAGTTCTGGTAGCCACAGCTTCTATCCACTTGGACAAATAGTCCACCGCCACTAAAATGTACACAAATCCGAAAGAGGGTGGAAAAGGTCCCATGAAGTCTATCCCCCACACATCAAATATTTCCACTATCAAGATGGGGTTTAGAGGCATCATGTCCCTTATGGACAATGTTCCAAGGTGCTTACATCTATCACACGCCCGACAGAATTGATTGGCATCCTTGAATATGGATAGCCAATAGAATCCACTTTGCAAGACCTTCGCCGCGATCTTATTAGCACTAAAATGTCCCCCACAAGCCAATGTGTGGCAAAAGGAGAGGACACTTTGTACTTCGCCTTGAGATACACAATGGCAAATGATATGATCAACACAATACTTGAAAAGCTCAGGATCCTCCCAAAAATAGGATTGGATCTGCTTGAAGAAGCGGTCTCTTGCTTGCTTCGTCCAATGGAAAGGAATCTTACCTATTGCTAGGTAATTAACAATGTCAGCGTACCATGGCACATCCTTTGAAGTAATCTCAAACAGTTGCTCATCCGGGAAGGAATCATGAACTCGAATGAGAGAAGACTCGATAGAAATGCGAGAAAGATGGTTAGCGACAACATTATCCGATCCCTTTTTGTCTCTAATCTCCAAATCGAATTCTTGAAGTAAGAGAATCCACCTAATTAAACGGGGCTTTGTCTCCCGTTTAGCCATTAAATGCCTCAGAGCGGCATGGTCAGAGTACATCACTACCTTGGACCCTAAAAGATAAGAGCGGAATTTATCCAAGGCAAATACAACTGCTAGCAACTCTTTCTCTGTAGTTGTGTAGTTCACTTGAGCATCCATCAGAGTTTTGCTAGCATAATAAATAGCGTAAGGGAGCTTGTCCTCACGCTGTCCCAAAACTGCACCGACAGCAAAGTCGGATGCATCACACATTATTTCAAAAGGGAGAGACCAATCAGGGGTCTTAATGATAGGGGCGGAGGATAGAAGAGATCGAAGTGTCTCGAATGCCTTAAGACAAGCTTCATCAAATTCAAATGGAGTCTCCTTGGCAAGAAGATTGCACAAGGGTCTTGAAATCTTGCTAAAATCCTTGATGAAGTGGTGGTAAAAGCCGGCATGTCCGAGAAATGAGCGAATTTGTTTCACTGTAGTAGGTGGTGGAAGTTTTGAAATCAGCTCTATCTTCGCTCAATCAACCTCAAGTCCTCTCTTGGACACTATGTGTCCCAATACTATACCTTCTTGAACCATGAAATGGCTCTTCTCCCAACTCAAAATTAGATTTGTCTCCTTGCAACATTTAAGAACACGAGAAAGGTTAAGGAGACATTCATCAAATGAGGACCAAAGACAGAAAAATCGTCCATGAACACCTCCAAAAAGTTTTTCATCATGTCCGAGAAAATAGACATCATGCACCTTTGAAAAGTGACGGGTGCATTACACAACCCGAAGGGCATGCGCCTATATGCGAAAGTACCAAAGGGACAGGTGAAAGTCGTCTTCTCCTGGTCTTGCGGATCAACGGCAACTTGATTGTATCCTGAATATCCATCCAGGAAACAGTAATAAATCTGGCCGGCAAGACGATCTAGGATTTGATCAATGAATGGAAATCGGAAATGATCCTTCCTAGTAGACGAGTTTAGTTTCTGGTAGTCTATGCAAACACGCCATCTTGTGGTCATGCGTTGAGGAATTAATTCACCTACCGAATTTTCAACAACGGCGATACCTGACTTCTTAGGTACCACCTGAATGGGACTCACCCATTTACTGCCTAAGATGGGGTAAATGATGCCCGCATCCAGCAGCTTAATTACTTCAGCCATGACCACGTTCTTCATTGTGGGATTCAATTGACGTTACGCCTCACGAGAGGGCTTAACGTTATCCTCCAAATGAATGCGATGCATACAAATGGAGGGGTCAATCCCCTTAAAGTTCCCAACACTCTAACTAATCACCTTCTTATTCTCCTTCAGCACATCTAGTAAACTGCTCTCCTGGTCTTTATGTAAATCTGATGCAATGATGACCGGGAGAGTGTCATTGAGTCCTAAGAAGGCGTACTTGAGTTTTGCTGGAAGCTGTTTTAGCTCAAGTTTCGGTGGGTTTATGAGGGAAGAAACGGGAGGAATGCCTGATGTAAGGGGTAAGGGCTCTTTTGGTACTTTCCAAGGTGGAAAGTCGATTGTGGCCGCAATGTCAAGGAGGGAATTAACCTCATCGACATATTGCTCCGTGTCGAAGTCCTTATAATCAAAATGAGACAGGCACGCCTCCAATGGGTCATTACTCAAAAATTGGGGGAGTGAATCTTCTATGGTTTCTTCAATCTGATCGACAAAGAAACACTTCTCCGCATCCGACGGGTGCTGGAAAGCATTGAAGATATTCAACTTCACCTTCATATTTCCAAAAGTCACTTCCATCTCCCCAGTCCTGCAANAATTAACCTCATCGACATATTGCTCCGTGTCGAAGTCCTTATAATCAAAATGAGACAGGCACGCCTCCAATGGGTCATTACTCAAAAATTGGGGGAGTGAATCTTCTATGGTTTCTTCAATCTGATCGACAAAGAAACACTTCTCCGCATCCGACGGGTGCTGGAAAGCATTGAAGATATTCAACTTCACCTTCATATTTCCAAAAGTCACTTCCATCTCCCCAGTCCTGCAATTAATGAATGCGTTAGCCGTAACTAAGAAAGGACGGTCGAGGATGACAGGAATCAATTTGGTGGGATCTGAGACAGACTCTGTGTCAAGAACGATGAAGTCTACAGGAAAGTAGAACTTGTCCACTCGGATGATAACATCTTCAACTATCCCACGAGGTTTCTTAACGGATCTGTCTGCAAGTTGTAAGACAACCGTCGTGGGTTTCAGCTCTCCAAGTCCCAACTGTGTATAAACCGAGAAGGGCTGCAAATTTACACCTGCTCCAAGATCAAGAAGAGCTTTCTCAACAGCATGGTCCCCAATGATACAAGAAATGGTAGGAGCACCAGGATCCTTGATTTTGGTAGGAACAATATGTTGAATAAGTGAACTAACTTGCTCGGTCAAGAGAATCTTCTTGGGACTACGAGTCCTCATCCTATGCTTCTGAGTACATAAATCCTTCAAAAACTTGGCGTATGATGGGATCTGTCGGATGGCATCGATGATAGGGATATTGATTTGAACTTGTTTGAAAATCTCCATCATCTCTTGAAATTTCTCTCCTTGATTTGCATCACAAGGAGGCCCTTTGAGACGTTCAGGGAATGGAGCTCTAAGCTCAGAAGACGTCTCAAGAGTTGCATGTCCTTTCGGAACATTTGGACTGCCAATGGGCAATTTTGGATTTAAGGGGGAATCATCCTTCTCTTAGGCCTTCAACCTGACCTTGTTGTCGACCACCCTCCTGCGCCTTAATGTAGTGACTGCTTGGACTTGTTCGGGAGGAACGATACCAGAAGTGCTCCCGTCGACCATGTATTGTCCTTGAGGGTTGGCCACTGGTTGGGAGGGCAGCTTCTCTTCCTTCCTCTGATTAAGCGCATTTGCTAGTGGCCAACTTGATCTTCCATCTTGGCAATGGATTAGGAATGGGAATTCAGCAACTGAGTATTTGCCTCAAGATTGCCGAGAGCAGTCAAAACCTTATCCTCAAAGGCAGAATTCCTAGGAGGAGGAGGAGTTGACTGATATTGATGCTGAGGGGGTCGGTAATTGGAGGACTGATTAAAAGATTGATTAGGAGGCAACGGATGTGCTTGATTATGCAATCTTCCAATAGGTCCTTGATTTCCTGGAGCTGGGACTCGCCAAGAAAAATTCGGATGATTTTTCTATCCCAGGTTATATGAATTGGAATACGGATCATTACCTGGTCTAGAAAATGCTGCGTTCACCTGCTCGGGATGAACTTCAGAAAATTGTCCAATGATAGGACAATCTTTCGCCTGATGCGATGGATTAGAGCAGAATGAACATGCCTCATGTGGAGTCGAGATGGGAGCTACAGGTGTAGGAGCAAAGCCTGCTGCCATGATTTGGTCAAGCTTCCGAGAGAGAGCATCCACCTTAGAGGTAATCTCAGAAGGATAGCTCACTTCAAAAAGACCTTCATGCTTTTGTTTGGCAGGAGGTGCCCTACGACCGGATGATGCATGGTGTAAAGAATTTTCACCAAAATTTTCAAAAAGAGTCCACGCATCATCTTCGCTCTTTAACATAAATGTGCCTCCACACGAGGCATCAACCATTTGCCTATGAGGCTCAGTTAAGCCATCATAAAAGCATTGGACTTGCTACCACTAAGGGACAGAGTGGTGCGGACACTTTCGTAAAAGGTCCTTCATTATTTTCCACGTCTCGTGGAAAGATTCACCATCAATTTGCGAAAAGTCAGTTATGGCTTTCCGTAGTTGATTCGTTTTCCCTATTGGAAAGTACTTCTTAAAAAATTCTTGTTGCATTTGAGCCCAAGAAGTAACTGAATCATTAGGCAAGGAATTAAGCCAATGTTTGGCTTTATCCTTAAGGGAAAACGAAAAGAGGCGCTTCCTCAAAGCATTCTCATCAAAATTTTGCAATCTAAGGGTTGAACAAATATCAATGAATTCATCTAGATGCTTGTAAGGATCCTCATTACTAAGTCCATAAAAAGATGGTAACATTTGAATTGTGCTAGACTTAATCTCATATTGGGTTGATGTTTGGCAACCGAAGGCATGAAGAGGGTGTGTAAGTGGAGGGAACATAATGATCCCTCAATAAAACAGCCCTATTCTCTTCAGCCATGTGTTCTATACTAGGTACTCTTAGATCCAAGTTCCTTTCGGTTATTTGTTGTCTAAGAGTACGCTTGTTGTACAAATATCCACCTAAATAAATAGGCGAATAAATGCACGTTTTACTCGCAAGTGCACAAGATCAAAACGATAGTATAGACGGCAAATACGAGATCATTTCCACGAGGATTGGTAAACTATGTTTAAAAAGAAATTCCTAAAAAGATATTGTTGAATAGAACGAAATAAAGATTGAATTGAAATAATAAGATAAAGGGCTAGGGCTTCGACATCCACCACTAAACATACTCAAATAAGGTAAACAATATGCACAATGCTACATTCATGTCAAGATACTCAATGTTTGCCAGCCTAAGGGCATGGGTGTATACTCCAAAAGCTATTGATCTCCCTAAACAACGAGATTAGGCATGGGTGTATACTCTAACTTTTTTCTTTCTTGAGGGATTTAGCATGGGTGTATACTAAGTTGTTCCTCAAGAAAGCATAAATCTATGGAGATCGACAAACACACTAAAACCTAGAACATGGTGTATATTCCGGTCTTTCATGTTCATTACCCCAAGAACTCGCAATTGGTTCTTTTGTCACTCTACTAGGCCTAGGACTCGGTCATCCTAATTGACCTAGATAACACTCTACACATGTTATATGCATTAGATGATCAAACCCATACATAACCCATATGAAGAACGAACAAAAACCCGAGATAAATCAATTAAGCATCAAAACATGAATTGTAGCAAGACAAATTGAAACCTTAAAGAGACATGATTAGGGCTTCAATCGAGCCCTAACTAAAGTATTAGCTACACATAATTTTAAACGAAGGGGTCTCCGCCTTCATTACCTGCATCACAGTCTATGCAAACATGACATCATCACATTTACATAGGCAAACAAGTGAGTTCCCACGTTTCAATAAGTATAAAAGTTACTGGTTTATGTTGTATTATTAATGACAATCATGCAATTTCCATGTTATTCATGCAATGCATCACTCTGAGGACTCCAACTTTGGCTAATAGAGGACTCCAACCCCCACGTTTACGAGTTATAGGGACTCCACCCACGCTTACGAATTATAGGGGACTCCAACCCCACGTTCTCACTTTACTAGCAGTACTGAGACTTCAACCCCACCTATTATAATCTTTCAGCACTGGGGACTCCAACCCCAGTCTGGGCGACAGAACCCACTTATTAATATCTTTCAGCACTAGGGACTCACACCAAACCAGTCTGGGACTAGAACCCAAAATGTATTAATGTCTTTTATGATCCGTTTTGGAACAACAATAAAATTTAAGACAATATGCAATATCATATTCATGCACATATAATCAAACAGTTGATAAATAAATCAGCAAGTATTATCTTATTAGAAACAGTATCATTTCTTAGTAAGTACTTCCATACTTACCTCTCTCCCGCAGAATAATAGTGATCCACCACTGCCTAGCAATATGGATACAAATAACATACATCAATGACCAAATCAATAACAATTGGTCAGTCTTCAGGATCCTTGCTCTTAGCCTTTATTATTATTATCTCATCACTTCATTTTCATTTACTTGATTTTATCCATACATATACTCATATACTATTACAAGTCATATTTGTGAGTATTCTCACATATTGTCCATAAATTTAATCAAAGCATTTAATTATGAAGTCCCAATAAGTGAGGACATGCCATAAGGATCCCGTTGACAATAATGTAAATCATCCAATATTGCACTCGAATACCCCACCGAAGTAAGAGCATAATTCGAGATGAGTATTTAAACAAACAAGAGGTAATACTGCACAAACGTCCCCACTATAGTAAGGGCTTATTATGAGTTATAAGTCAGTATTGAAGAATCTCTTATAGCCAATTTTCACTCAACTTCATGCTTATACCGCCGAAGGGCAGGGCAGGGCCACCATAACGTTTAGGCCATGAGATTGAGTGTTATCCACTATAAGATTAAAAATAAAACCAACAAACAATATATAGGTTGATTTTAAACCTTTTTCATTTTCCTTTAAAACAAGCTCCGCTTGCTTCCATATTTTAGTCTTTTGAGCACTTTAGGATCCTTGAATAAAACCAATAATCAAACATACTCCAAACACATATTAGATACATCAAATATATGTTAGAAAAATCAAATATCATCAAAGAATACTTAGCAAAACAGATTAGCATCAAAAATCCACAAAAATACTCAATAGAGGCCGAATGGGTGTAGGATGAGTTTCTTGGTGTTTTCTCATGATTCAAAGGCCAAAGATCAATGGAAACATGATATAAAATAGTTTTAGAACCATCCTAAGTGATGATCATACCAGCCCATGCAAACAGGTTGTGAAAAACCACAAAATTTCCCAACAACCCCTCTATTGAGCCGTTTTGAACCTATTTGAGGAGAATAAAGCTTTCATACCTCAAATGGACTCCAAAATGACTTCTAAAGGTTGGGTTAGCTTCTGGACACCTCAAGCAAGGTTTTGTATAAGTTCTGGACAGTTTGGAGAAGATTTGCTCAAAACCCCCTAGGTGCCGTGAGAAGGGTGTGAGTGAGATGAATGAAGGATTTTTCTGTTTTTGGGTGCAAGCAACTGAATGATTTCGGTGCTGGGCTCATCTCACCTTTATAGGAGAAGCCAAGGCTTCTAGACAGCCATCTCCCACGTCCAAACCAGCCTAGGTTCAATGGAAACCACCTTTCCATGCAAGTTACCCAAAATGCCCTCAAAGTCAAGATAACCTTATGACTTTTTGGCTTCTTGTGCTTTCTTTCCAGCAAACTCTCCCACTGCCAAGTGTCAATACCCTAGGCCCCAAATCAGCCAAAAGCCGGCCCTACTCAGTGAGTTTAGTAGTTTAAAGCTAATTCGACAGTTGAAGGTTTTAAAGCTCGGTTTTTAGGCCATAAATTAACTGCCTCGGAATTGATTCCGATTTCACCAAACCGAAGTAAAAACATTTAATACTAAATAGAGTCCATTTATGATATAAAATCAAAATGGTGAAACTCCATTTTAGAAATAGGCCCGAGTCAAAAGTGCCACGTAAGCGATGAATAGTCATCTTTATGCTTAAAAAGGTCAACGGATTGACTTTTATCGAAAATCTACTATGTCGTAGAGGGTTTGAATACAAGCATAACGGGCTTCAGTTTGAGTAAAACTGAGTTCGTTTGACCCAGTTTTTGATACTTATAAGATTGGTCATCAGAAAACGATCCTTTTCTAAAGAGATTCTAAAGGTTTTGGACTAGAATCTCTTAAACTTCATGCATGTCTTAAAACCATTATCGTTAGCTAAATGATAATGTTTCCTCAACATAGATCATTTATTATAATAATATGTTTAGAGATTTGAATTCCTCGGGCGTCACAGTGTTGGAGTATGGATTGTTCTTCGGAGGAAAATCCACCTTGTCCACAAGTTGGCCTGTTCTTGATCTGCAAAATGGAGACATAGAATAAGTCTCAGTGGTATGGTTAGAATAAGAACATATGGCACATACCTTGACCTTGTTGTACTTGCTGAATGAGAGATGTTGTGTGATGTCATTGCTTTCACAATCATGTCTAGCTCCTCTCCATTGTCGCCATTTAAGATTGGACTCCGTTGTTAATATTGACTTCATACACGCCCTTTCCTTTGAGTCCTTGCCTCCCTCGGGATGAGAATTGTTGGGAGTTCTCGCTCAAAGTTCAAAAGAGTTCTATGGCTTCTTCACTGCTTTTCCCATAGCACTCCTCCACAAGCTGAATCTACAAGCTTTTGTTAGAATTTATCTAACCTTCATAGAATGCTTGTACCTGATCTTCTTGGGATAAGTTGTGATGTGGCATTTGAAAAGTAGCTCATTGAAGTTGCTCCCATGCCTCGAAGAAAAGGTCTCCATCTTTTTGTTGGCAAGGTCTGAAGTCTCCTCCGCAATTGCCAGTCCTTTTGGGCTGGGAAGAATTTCTTTAAAAAATTTGTGGCCAACTCCTCCCAATTGTTAATAGAACCTGCAGCCAAAGAGTTCAACCATAACGTAGCATTGTCTTTTAATGAAAAAGGAAAGAGAATAACCTGATATGCTCTGGAGTTAAGCCCATGATGTTTTGAGTCTTGCAAAGATCAAAGAAATCTCTTATGTGCAAGTATGGACCTCGGAGGTGTGCCTCTAAAATGTGGGCACATGTTGAGCAAATGAGGGAGATAAATTGAAGCTGCCTTGTGCATTTGGTTGGTAGGCGATGCATGATGGTTGATTGAGGTTTTGTGGAATGAAGAACTTTTCATTGGTCTTCTTGCCGTGGATTTGCCTATGATTTCTTCGGCCATCTCTACATAAACAGATTAGAATAAAACTAAAACAAAAATCGAATTTTTTTTTTTTTAGATGAAAATAAACAAAATAAATAAACTAAGAGGAAAACTTTTAAAACACAATTTACACATCCCGGCACCGGCGCCAAAAAGAGGTTACCTCCCAAGTAGTGCTAAGTTTATTGTCTTCAGCCAGACTGTATGACTCTCAAGTAATATGTTGGACAGATTGGAGGGTCACATCCTCATCTCTAAACTGAATGCCCATCTCCATATAAGGCTTCACCCGATGTCCATGCACCTTGAAAGTTTGATTCTTTTCCTTGCAATAGGCCTCCACAGCTCCATGAGGATAAACTTTTGTGACATCATAAGGACCATACCACTGAGAATTGAGCTTATTAGGAAAGAGTCTTAATTCTGAATTGTATATCAATACCTTTTGTCCCACATAAAACTCCTTCTTGACAAGCTGCTTATCAGGATATTTCTTGGTTTGTTCCTTGCATAACTTGGTGTTTCCATATCCATCATGCTTTAACTCCACATTTGGTGGCCTGCCAATAGAAGGATCAAAAGTAGTGTTAGTAGGTACAAGAGTTTCAAAGGGAAGTGCGTACCTTCTTAGATGAGGTGTAGAAGCCTCAAGGGAGTGTGTAGCATCAATGATGTCGATAATACACTCATGTTCCGGCTCAAATTCTTGCTTTGTGAGGCTATGGGTCATGGCAACCTCTAAAGGATCAATGCTGTGTACTTGCAAAATTGATTTAGCAGTATTTTGTACCACACCAATATTGAAACACTCCTGATTATCTTGTGGCAGCTTTATTGTATCAAATACCTTAAACTCGACCTTTTTCCCATTTACTTCCATGCTTATAATACCCTTTTTGACACATATGTTAATATCAACCGTGCTCATAAAGGATCTTCCTAAAATAATGGGTAAGGATGATGGCATGGGTGCTTCTTCCATATCTAGGACAACAAAATCAACAGGCACAATAAATTTATCTACCTTGACCAAGACATTTTCTAAAATACCTCGCGGTCGTTTGATGCTTCTGTCGGCCAATTGCAATGTAATTGAGGTTGGTTGAAGTTCCCCCAAACTCAATTTCTGATAAACCTCATAAGGTAGTAAATTGATACCTGCCCCCAAGTCTAACAAAGCACGGTCAAAGAGTTGTTCCACACCAATTCTGCATGGGATAGTAAAGCTACCTAGATCTTTCAGCTTAGGTGGTAGCTTTCTTAATAAAACCGCACTTACCTCCTCGGTTAGTGCAACTTGCTCATGCTCCTGAAAATTTCTCTTGTTAGTACAACAATCCTTTAAGAACTTGGCATAAGATGGAATCTGTTTAATTGCATCAAGTAAAGGAATATTGATTTCAACTTTCTTTAAAGTTTCAAAAACATCCAACAATTGTTTTTCTTTCTTGGGCTTCACTAACCTTTGAGGGAAGGGTGGCAATGTCACATACTCCCTCTCAATTACCTTTTTGGAGGTTGTGGCTTTTGTTGGAGGTGCTTCTACTTCCTTTTCTGTTCCCACCTTGTTATCAATGACCTTACCACTCCTGAGAGATGTCAGGGCATTGACCTGCTCATGTTCTCTTGGATTGGGTATTGTTTGGGATGGGAATTCGCCCCTCTTTCTCTCGCTCATCTCCTTGGCCATCTGCCCCACTTGTGTTTCTAATCTCTGAATGGCTTGACTAGTTGTGGCTTCCAATTTTTGAATAGACAGACTAGTCTGAGCATTAGTTTGTTGTTGTGCGGTTATGAATTGGAGTATGGCCCCTTCAAGATCATTCTTTTTCTGCTCTGGATTGGGTTGCATCACTTGTGGTGGAGCCTGATAATTATTCCCCTGCTGAAAATTTCTTTGCTGCCCTTGTGAATTCTGCATATTCTGATTATTACTCCATGATAAATTGGGGTAGTTTCGCCACCCTGCATTGTAGGTGTTTGTAACGCCCCGGTTTCTATACAATAGAACCGTAAGCAAAAACCTCCGGTTTTCACGTGACATTACTACCTCAGAGTTCTAATCTCGCAGCGGAATATTTTTTTCTTTTAAAACACCAAGGAATAACTCACATAACACAATAGAGCTAACTGAAATACCTCGTGAATTAAAAATACGTTAGATGTTTTAATAATACAAACATGTGCATACCAGATGCACCAAATAAAAGATAGTTGTAGTATATGCCACAAACGGCATACAGTTGCAACATCACACTGTTTAGATATATTACAAACTATCATTAATCAAAACATATAAAATATGAAGAGACATATATATAACAAAATGTTGTCTCTCCCGGGATATAGCACATCCCGACAAAGTAGTGCCTAATAGTCATCAAAGCTAACGAAGGGGTCTCCGCCTTCATTACCTGCATCACAGTCTATGCAAACATGACATCATCACATTTACATAGGCAAACAAGTGAGTTCCACTGTTTCAATAAGTATAAAAGTTACTGGTTTATTGTTGTATTATTAATGACAATCATGCAATTTCCATGTTATTCATGCAATGCATCACTCTAGAGGACTCCAACCTCTCGGCTAATAGAGGACTCCAACCCCACGTTTACGAGTTATAGGGGACTCCAACCCCACGCTTACGAATTATAGGGGACTCCAACCCCACGTTCTCACTTTACTAGCAGTACTGAGGACTTCAACCCCACCTATTATAATCTTTCAGCACTGGGGACTCCAACCGCCAGTCTGGGGACTAGAACCCACTTTATTAATATCTTTCAGCACTAGGGACTCCAACCACCAGTCTGGGGACTAGAACCCAAAATGTATTAATGTCTTTTATGATCCGTTTTGGAACAACAATAAAATTAAGACAATATGCAATATCATATTCATGCACATATAATCAAACAGTTGATAAATAAATCAGCAAGTATTATCTTATTAGAACCAGTATCATTTCTTAGTAAGTACTTCCATACTTACTCTTCTCCCCGCAGAATAATAGTGATCCACCACTGCCTAGCAATATGGATACAAATAACATACATCAATGACCAAATCAATAACAATTGGTCAGTCTTCAGGATCCTTGCTCTTAGCCTTTATTATTATTATCCATCACTTCATTTTCATTTACTTGATTTTATCCATACATATACTCATATATATATACAAGTCATATTTGTGAGTATTCTCACATATTGTCCATAAATTTAATCAAAGCATTTAACTTATGAAGTCCCACATAAGTGAGGACATGCCATAAGGATCCCGTTGACAATAATGTAAATCATCCAATATTGCACTCGAATACCCCACCGAAGTAAGAGCATAATTCGAGATGAGTATTTAAACAAACAAGAGGTAATACTGCACAAACGTCCCCACTATAAGTAAGGGCTTATTATGAGTTATAAGTACAGTATTGAAAGAATCTCTTATAGCCAATTTTCACTCAACTTCATGCTTATACCGCCGAAGGGCAGGGCAGGGCCACCATAACGTTTAGGCATGAGATTGAGTGTTATCCACTATAAGATTAAAAATAACAACCAACAAACAATATATAGGTTGATTTTAAACCTTTTTCATTTTCCTTTAAAACAAGCTCCGCTTGCTTCCATATTTTAGTCTTTTGAGCACTTTAGGATCCTTGAACTAAACCAATAATCAAACATACTCCAAACACATATTAGATACATCAAATATATGTTAGAAAAATCAAATATCATCAAAGAATACTTAGCAAAACAGATTAGCATCAAAAATCCACAAAAATACTCAATAGAGGCCGAATGGGTGTAGGATGAGTTCTTGGTGTTTTCTCATGATTCCAAAGCCCAAAGATCAATGGAAACATGATATAAAATAGTTTTAGAACCATCCTAAGTGATCATACACAGCCCATGCAAACAGGTTGTGAAAAACCACAAAAATTTCCCAACACCCCTCTATTGAGCCGGTTTTGAACCTATTTGAGGAGAATAAAGCTTTCATACCTCAAATGGACTCCAAAATGACTTCTAAAGGTTGGGTTAGCTTCTGGACACCTCAAGCAAGGTTTTGTATAAGTTCTGGACGTTTGGAGAAGATTTGCCTCAAAAACCCCCTAGGTGCGCGTGAGAAGGGTGTGAGTGAGATGAATGAAGGATTTTTCTGTTTTGGGTGCAAGAACTGAATGATTTCGGTGCTGGGGCTCATCTCACCTTTATAGGAGAAGCCAAGGCTTCTAGACAGCCATCTCCCACGTCCAAACCAGCCTAGGTTCAATGGAAACCAACCTTTCCATGCAAGTTACCCAAAATGCCCTCAAAGTCAAGATAACCTTATGACTTTTTTGGCTTCTTGTGCTTTCTTTCCAGCAAACTCTCCCACTGCCAAGTGTCAATACCCTAGGCTCCCAAATCAGCCAAAAGCCGGCCCTACTCAGTGAGTTTAGTAGTTTAAAGCTAAATTCGACAGTTGAAGGTTTTAAAGCTCGGTTTTTAGGCCATAAAGTTAACTGCCTCGGAATTGGATTTCGATTTCACCAAACCAAGTAAAAACCATTTATATACTAAATAGAGTCCATTTATGATATAAAATCAAAATGGTGAAACTCCATTTTAGAAATAAGGCCCGAGTCAAAAGTGCCACGTAAGCGATGAATAGTCATCTTTATGCTTAAAAAGGTCAACGGATTGACTTTTATCGAAAATCTACTATGTCGTAGAGGGTTTGAATACAAGCATAACGGGCTTCAGTTTGAGTAAAACTGAGTTCGTTTGACCCAGTTTTTGATACTTATAAGATTGGTCATCAGAAAACGATCCTTTTCTAAAGAGATTCTAAAGGGTTTTGACTAGAAATCTCTTAAACTTCATGCATGTCTCTAAAACCATTATCGTAGCTAAATGATAATGTTTCCTCAACATAGATCATTTAGTATAATAATATGTTTAAGAGATTTGAATTCCTCGGGCGTCACAGTGTTGGAGTATGGATTGTTCTTCGGAGGAAATCCACCTTGTCCCACATAGTTGGCCTGTTCTTGATCTGCAAATGGAGACATAGAATAAGTCTCAGTGGTATGGTTAGAATAAGAACATATGGCACATACCTTGACTTGTTGTACTTGCTGAATTGGAGAGATGTTGTGTGATGTCATTGCTTTCACAATCATGTCTAGCTTCCTCTCCATTGTCGCCATTTAAGATTGGACTCCGTTGTTAATATTGACTTCATACACGCCCTTTCCTTTGAGTCCTTGCCTCCCTCGGGATGAGAATTGTTGGGAGTTCTCGCTCAAAGTCTCAAAGAGTTCTATGGCTTCTTCACTGCTTTTCTCCATTAGCACTCCTCCACAAGCTGAATCTACAAGACTTTTGTTAGAATTATCTAAACCTTCATAGAATGCTTGTACCTGATCTTCTTGGGATAAGTTGTGATGTGGACATTTGAAAAGTAGCTCATTGAAGTGCTCCCATGCCTCGAAGAAAAGGTCTCCATCTTTTTGTTGGAAGGTCTGAATCTCCCTCCGCAATTGCCTAGTCCTTTGGGCTGGGAAGAATTTCTTTAAAAATTTTGTGGCCAACTCCTCCCAATTGTTAATAGAACCTGCAGCCAAAGAGTTCAACCATAACGTAGCATTGTCTTTTAATGAAAAAGGAAAGAGAATTAACCTGATATGCTCTGGAGTTAAGCCATGAATGTTTTGAGTCTTGCAAAGATCAAAGAAATCTCTTATGTGCAAGTATGGATCCTCGGAGGGTGTGCCTCTAAAATGTGGCAACATGTTGAGCAAATGAGGAGATAAATTGAAGCTGCCTTGTGCATTTGGTTGGTAGGCGATGCATGATGGTTGATTGAGGTTTTGTGGAATGAAAGAACTTTTCATTGGTCTTCTTGCCCGTGGATTTGCTATGATTTCTTCGGCCATCTCTACAAAAACAGATTAGAATAGAAACTAAAACAAAAATCAGAATTTTT
>FXXK01001450.1:19383-105079 GCA_900184695.1 Betula pendula | reverse complement strand
GTTTAGCGCACAAGATGGCTCGAGCTAAACAGGGATATGGCTCGAGCTAAACAAGGATATGGCTCGAGCTAAACAGGGATATGGCTCGAGCCAAACATGGATATGGCTCTAGCCAAACAGGGATATGGCTCTAGTCAAATTCTTCAGCTTTTCTCCAACATCTCTTCTGAGTCCGGAACTTGATGGAATTAAGTGTTTTTCTTCCAAAACCTACAAAATAAGGGAAAAACACAAAAACAACACAAAACATCATATTATAATGAAACTAAGAAATTAACATATGTGAATTAAGGGGCTTGAATGTGTAACATTCAGCACTTATCAACGCTCTAAATCTAGGTCGCACGAAAATATAGGCAATGATAGCGAGCGGCGACCAAACATAAACTAACAATCCTAAATATATACAGCACACAGGAAAAAACAAAAAGAAAAAAAAAAACAAAGTTTAGAAAATACTTGTTTCTGCCTTAGTAGTAGCTTCAGTGCTACTGTCTGGATGCTCGGCGCTCGATCTCCAAGAACTGGCGCTCGAGCACTGGTGGCACTCGATCTCTACAAACTGACGCTCGAGCGTCACGTTCTTCAGAAACAAAAATTATGCAGAAACAGAAACAGAAACAGAAATGAAACAAAGTTTTTTACAGACTTGATTTTTTGCACTTTTTGGACTCTAAAGACACTATCTACAATATTCACAGAATTAAACTAGATGTAACCCTAAAAATTCCATAACAACCGCTTTCAAAAACAAAAACAATCCTCTGCAACGGCGCCAAAAATTGATCGCGCTTAAAAATCAAATTTAAATTTATAAACACTCGCAATAGCACGAATCTTTGTAGATAGGTCTATATAGAGGGTATCGATCTCCAGGGATTGTGTTCGGTTGTATGAGAATAGAATCTCTAAAATTTCACCTAACCCAACTCATAAACAAGAGATGTTGTGTTTTTAAACTAAAAACTAAATAACAAAAGCCTTAAACTAAGTTACACAAATGGATCTAAAAATAGTAGGGGAGGTATAGGGAATTGATTTCACGCAATCCTCATACCACAAGCGAACTAATTCTAGCATGGATCTCAAACAAAGGTATGGTTTTGAGAGTGTAAAGGTTGTCAACCCTCACAACAACTCATCAAGAAAATACTATCAAAAGAAAATGATAAAGCATCATAGTTGCACACAAGCTACTCACCTAACATTCTACATGTGATTAAACCCGTGTTCCCTAGCATGCGATATAAATTCTCTTAATAGCCTACATAAAATCATGAAATAAGCATAAAATATCATAGGTTTCCACTCTTCAATCCATCTATTCTAAGTTACACTAACATAGATTGAGTCGTGGTCCCTAGCATACCCTATCAAACTCGCATAACATCATGTCAAAAGCATCATTGCATAGCTTATACTTTCTCAATCAAAGACATCAAAAGCATTGAAATCATTCAAAACTTAAACCAATTCCTCATAGACAAAGAACAAGTTTTCATTTCAAATGGTATAATCTTTAAGAACAAACCTTATGCATATACAACTACCATACCATTTATACAAAATCCAAGCTAAAACCACTCAACCCATAGCACTTGGATCAAGTAACATCAAAACCCTATAATGGGTTTAGTTCCTCATATAGAAATTGGAAATCTCCATTGATTTGGAAAGAACCATTTCCTAAGGAAATCAAGTGCTAAGAGAGGAGTTCTACCTACTGTCCAGAAGCAAAATAAAGCAAAAGAAAATTAAAAACTACTCTGGAAGCAAACTAAAAACGAGCTATGTGCTGTTTTCGGACAGACAATACATATCTATGACATTCAAGCCTTGATCTTTCTTAAGGAAAGATCAAGCTAAAGATCTGAAGTTCCAGCTGTTTAGGAGTCCTCTGGGGAGTGAATTCAGCGCCTACAATGCATTAGCAAGCCGCAATTTTGGACCAAGAAATATCCCCACTGCCGTTAGCTGTCAAAAAGATCTTCCAGTTTCAGGAAGCTACGACGGCGCTCGAGCACCTGGATTGGGTGCTCGAGCACTGAAAATGGGTGCTTGATCTCCAAACTTCTAGAAGCACTTCAACTTCTCAACACTTATTTTCAAGCTTAATGTCCATGATATGTTTTGAATTCTCATTAAGACCTAAAAATAAGGCAAACACTAAAACACACTAAAATATTAGATAACAATACAAACTAAGGTATAACACATGCGAGTTAAGGGGCTTGAATGTGTAACATTCAACACTTATCAATGGTTTTGAGCATGTAAAGGTTGTCAACCCTCACAACAACTCATCAAGAAAATACTATCAATAGAAAATGATAAAGCATCATAGTTTTGCACAAGCCACTCACCTAACATTTTAAATGTGATTAAACCTGTGTTCCCTAGCATGCGATATAAATTCTCTCAATAGCCTACATAAACTCATTAAATAAGCATAAAATATCATAGGTTTCCAATCCTATTTCTATCTATTCTAAGTTAATCTAAACATGGATTGAGTCGTGGTCCCTAGCATACCCTATCAAATTCACATGAAATCATGTCACAAGCATCATTGCATAGCTTATACCTTCTCAATCAAAGACATTGAAAGTATTGAAATCATTCAAAACTCAAACATATTCCTCATAGACAAAGAACAATTTTCATTTCAAATAGTATAATCGTTAAGAACAAACTTTATGCATATACAATCACCATACCATTTGTACAAAATCTAGCTAAAAACAATCAACCCATAGCACTTTGGATCAAGCTACATCAAAACCCTACAATGGGTTTAGTTCCTCATAAAAGAATTGGATTTCTTCATTAGGTTGAAGAAAACCATTTCTCTAAGGAATGTAGTGATATGGGCTGGTTCTACCTACTAACTATAACAAGAAATGAAAGCAAAATAAGTGAAAAACTAAGAAAAACTAAAACTGAACCGAGCTACTCCATCTCTCGGACAGCAAATACATATATCTGAAAAATGAAGCTTTGATCTTTCTTAAAGAAAGATCAAGCTAAAAATCTATCATCCAGCTGTTATGAGTCCTTTGGGAAGTGATTTCGGTGCCTACAACTCGCTGGCAAGCCGTCATTTTGGACCAAAAATATCCCCACCGTCGTTAGCTGTAAAACAATATCTTCCAATTCTGGAAGCTGCGACGGCACTCGAGCACCAGGATTGGGTGCATGAGCGTCAAACTATGCTGACGCTCGATACTGACTTTTGGGTGCTCAAGCGTCACTCCTTCACAGCACTTGAACTTTTCTTTAACTTATCTTCAAGCTTAATTTCAATGGTATACTTTGAATTTCCATTAAGACCTGAAAATAAGACAAACACTAAAACACGCAAAAATATTAAATAACAATACAAACTAAGGTATAACATATGCGAGTTAAGGAGCTTGAATGTATAACATTCAAGATTTATCAGCAAGCTATTTTAAATTAATTAAGACATGGGCTTATTTAAATAATAAGNGCTGCGACGGCACTCGAGCACCAGGATTGGGTGCATGAGCGTCAAACTATGCTGACGCTCGATACTGACTTTTGGGTGCTCAAGCGTCACTCCTTCACAGCACTTGAACTTTTCTTTAACTTATCTTCAAGCTTAATTTCAATGGTATACTTTGAATTTCCATTAAGACCTGAAAATAAGACAAACACTAAAACACGCAAAAATATTAAATAACAATACAAACTAAGGTATAACATATGCGAGTTAAGGAGCTTGAATGTATAACATTCAAGATTTATCAGCAAGCTATTTTAAATTAATTAAGACATGGGCTTATTTAAATAATAAGCAGGTTGTTTTAATTTATTAAAATATGGGCCAAAGGAAAAACTGTACAGAGATACATAAGAGACTGGGCTTGGGATAAAACCCAAGCCCAAGGGGAGCATGTGGGGTGTGGCATGGGCTAGGGTTACTAAACCCTAGCCTTGGCCATGTATCACATTAAGTCGAGGCTAGGGTTTTCTCTAACCCTAGCCGTCCACTACATGTGTAGAATGCAATCCCACATTGGTTATTTTAGTCTCTTCTCTCTGCAACCTTGGATATAAATAGAGGTACCTGTAGCTCTAGCAAATCACTCAAACTCCAATAATAATTCTTTAGCCTTTGCTAAGAATTAAAGTTCTATTAAGTTAATTCTCAAAGGAACAAATTTTAAGATTTGAAGAGTTAGAAAGAGGTCACACTCTTAGTTATTTCTAGTCATTGGTGAGAAGATCTGTTGGTGTTCTTGGTGGTGTTCTTGGTGTTCTTGATGTTCTTGGAGTAGCTTGGATTCATTGCTCAAAGCCAAGGCACGGTCCTAGTTTGCAAGTAAGTAATTTTATGTTCTTCCTAGTTTAATTTTAAATAGCATTGTTTTTCGCATGTTCTTCTTAGAGTTGATTTTAGTTAGGGAATAGATTATTTTTTCGCTGCGCAATATCTCTTATTTGAATGCTTATTCCCAACACTACCTTCACTTGCTGACATGTAGGGCATTGTTCTACGAACTTAGTAATGTCCCTCTTCATATTGTTCCACCAGTATGAACCCTTCACATCCTTATACATCTTGGTACTTCTAGGATGCACAAAAAGTAAATAATGATGAGCCTCGCTTATAATCTCTTTCCACCCTGGATTGTAAGTGTTGGAGTAGAGTTTGTTCTTTGGAGGAAATCCACATTGTCCCACATAGTTGGCCTGTTCTTTCTCTGCAAATGTAGACACAGGACAAGTCTCAGTGGTATGGTTAGAATGAGAACATATGGCACATACCTCGACTTGTTGTACTCGCTGAATTGGAGATATGTTGTGGGATGTCATTGCTTACACAATCATGTCTAGCTTTCTCTTTACTATCACCATTTGAGATTGGACTCCATTGTTTGTGTTTACTGATATGTCTTCCTCTTGATGAGAATTGTTGAAAATTTTCATTTAAAGTTTCAAAGAGCTCAATGCTTCCTCACTGCTCTTTTCCATTAACACACCGCCACAAGCTGAATCAACAAGACCTTTATTATTTTCGTTTAAACCTTCATAGAAAGCTTGTACCTGGTCATCTTGAAACAAATTGTGGTGTGGACATTTGAGAAGCAGCTCATTGAAATATTCCCAAGCTTCAAAGAAAAGATCGCCATCATTTTGTTGAAAAGTCTGAATTTCTCTTCTAAGTTGCCTAGTTCGAGCTGGAAAGAATTTTTTCAAAAACTTTGTGGCCAGCTCTTCCCAATTGTTAATAGAACTTGCAGCTAAAGAGTTCAACCATAACTTAGCATTATCTTTTAATAAAAAAGGGAAGAGCATTAACCTGATATTTTTTGGAGTTAAGACATGAATGTTTTGAGTCTTGCAAAGATCAAAGAAATCTCTTATGTGCAAGTATGGATCCTTGGAGGGTATGCCTCTAAAATGTGGCAGCATGTTGAGTAAATGAGGGGATAAATTGAAGTTGCCTTGTGCATTTGGCTGGTAGGCGATGTATGATGGTTGATTGAGGTTTTGCGGAATGAAAGAATTTTTTATTGGCTTCCTCATTGGAGGATTTTCTCTTGGTATTTCTTCTTCCATCTTTTCCTCAAATTCTAATTTTTCCTCTTCTTCGGATTCTTCTCTATGCCTTCGAGAGTTTCTGAGGTTCCTTTCAATCTTTGGATCACAAATGATGACGGGTAGGGTTTGAGATCGACGACCATGCATAAAATCATCTTTTCAAAGCAGCAACAAAGCTTGGATCGATCCACACAGAGCTTGGATCGATCCAAAGTTGTAGAATCTGTTTTCTGTAGAAACTGAACCGAAACACACTGAAACAAGAAAAATAAATCACAACAATTTTTTACACAAAATAATCAAACTACAGGAAAACAGATTAAATGAAAATACTAAACTAACAGAAGGACTTCTAAACACAAAATGATACAATTTCCAGCAACGGCGCCAAAAACTTGTTGTGACAAATACCACCTAAATAATAGGTGTATATTTGCACGTTTTAACTCGTAAGTGCACAAGGTCAAAATGATAGTATAGTTGGCAAGTACGAGATCATTTCTACAGGGATTGATAAATTATATTTATGAAGACTTTCCGAAAGTATGTCACAAGGTTCAAAATGATTGTTTGGTTGAAAACTAGTGTCTAAAGGAAATAAAAACAAATAATGAGAACTTAAATAACAAGAAAGTAAAAATGAAGTTTTTGTTGCTCAAAATAGTAGATTGATTTGTGAATATGGAGAAGGTAAGGCAGGGTGTTGATATCCACCACTAATCATACACTTTAAGTACCACAACTTGCATATGTTACAAACCATTTTGCAATGTTCATGTTTATCAACCTAAGGCCATGGCATCTACTCCAAAAGTCATTGATTTTCCTATACAATGAATTAGACATGGCATCTACTCTAATTCTTTTCTTTCTCAAAGGATTTAGCATAGTATCTACTAAGTTGTTCTTTAAGAAAGCATAAATTAATGAAAATCGACAAACACACTTAGCCTAGAACATGACATCTTTTCTAGCATCTTCATATTGATTAACCCCAAGAACCTCTAAAAGTTTCTCTTGTCACTCTAATAGGCCCAGGACTCGGCCATCCAAATTGATCTATATGACAATCTCCACATAAAACATGCATAACATTCAAGCATAAACACATTCCATATGAAGAACGAACAACAAATCTGAAATTAATCAAATGGGCATTACAAATAGTTTGCAACAAAACAAGCTAAGTTCCTTACAGATTACATGACTAGGGCTTCAATCAAGCCCTATCTAAGAGTTTAGCCACACGTAGCTTGAATAAAATTCATGTTTATACAAAAGTAGTAAAGAGAAAGAGAAAACTTGAGAAAAATGGTTGATGGTGTTCTTCTCTTCTCCAAAACCGAGCTCCTGCCTCCTCTATTGTGTAACCCCTTCCAAACATAATGGAATGAATGTTTTATTGTCCCCAAAGGCTTCCAACTTAGCTATTTTCGGATTGGACACCCAAGAGAGAGAGAAATCTCACTTTTCCTTCCCTTGAAGGAAACTTGGAGGGAATCTTGGAGGGATTTGAGTTGTGTGCCCATGGTGTCTTCTTAGCGGACGAGATAGCCTCTTTTTGCACTGCACAACCACAATTTTTTTATTCTTTTTCTTCTTTTTTTCTATTTCTAACATGCAGCAGCAGTTCTGTCAGACCCGGGGGCGCTCAAGCGCCAGGATTGGGCACTCGAGTGCAAGGGTGATGTGGATCGATCCACAATTTCTGGGGATTGATCCACCTTTTCTAGGCTGGGATCGATCCACATATATAGCGATCAATACCCTTGGCTTTTGACCCTCAAGACATTCTAATTTGATTTTTCACATAAAATAGGATTTGTTCGTCTCTAAGTCCTCTTTTCAACGCGCTTAACGTTGCCTTAATCCAATTTTTGTGCTAAGAGTTATGGTCAAAACAGTGTACAAAGATTTATTGCTCAACAACTTTGCATCTTCAGCACTCTTAGCTTTGCTCAAGGTCCAAATTCAATGAAGTTTGATGCATTTATACTTTAAAACCTGAAAACACTAAATAACTCATAAACAACATGAAACATTAGATTACAATAAAACTAAAGTATTAACATATGTAATTTAAGGGCTTATTTTGTGAAAAAATCAGCACTTAACAATAAGCCATGCTAAGGAATATGAGTCATATCACAAGTAGTGAGTAGGTGGATGATTTGGGCTAACTTATGATGGTTTATCATTATCTCTTAGTAAAAGTATTTTCTTGTCAGTGTCGTCGTGTGGTTAACAACTATAACGCGCATCATATCATGCTTGTAATAAGAATCCCATGTGAACTATGATCTACCATTGGTGTGAGGTTTGTGGTGAAATCAATCCCCTATATTTCTCTCCATATTTACTTGTTATTTGTTTATGCTTACTTTTAGTTTTAAATTAAAACAAACAATCCATTTTCTGAGTTAGGTTAGATTAAGTCTTGAATATTTGATAAACACCGTAAAAACAATCCTTGAGGTTCGACACCCTCAATATAGCCTTATCCTACAAGGATTTGTTCTATTACGAGTGAAATTTTATCATTGATCCTAAAGTACACATCAATTTTTAAAGCTGTTGCCGGGGATTGTTGACTGTTGTTTATTAAGTTTTTAGGATTGAGTTTAACTTGATTCTGTACATAATTTTGTTCATATTTCGTTTTTGTGCATAATCTGGTTTTTGCTATTTTAGGTCTGTTCTGTTTCTGCAAAAATCAGGGGGCTTGAGAGCTCCATTTCAGCCGCTCGAGCACCACGCCGCTCGAGCGCCCAACTCCAGCCGCTCGAGGGCCCCACCTCTAGAGAGCAGCACTGTAGATCCAGTAACCTCTGAATTTTTTTCTCTTTCATTTTATTTTGTTTGTTTCATTTTCTGTATATACCATTAGTTGTTTGTGCTAGTGTATGTTTGGTTGCCATTCAATATCATTGCCTATTTTTCCTTGCGACCTAGACATAAAACGTACTCTTAGACAACTAAGGACCGAGAGGGACTCTTGTCTAAGAGGGCGGACCGAAACCATTGCTGAAGAAGGGCCAAGACCCATTCTATTGAGGGACCATTATGTTCCCTCCGCCTACACATCCTCTTCATGCCTTCAGTTGCTGAACATCACGAAAGCCCAATATGAAATTAAGTACAACATTATTCAAATGCTTCCATCCTTTTATGGACTTAGTAATGAAGACCCCTACAAGCATCTAGATGAATTCATTGAAATCTGCTCCACCATGCGATTGTAGAATTTTTCAGATGATGCTTTAAGGTTGCGCCTCTTTTCCTTCTCCCTTAAGGATAAAGCCAAGTATTGGTTGAATTCCTTGGAACCCAATTGTTGGGAATACTGCTATATCAAAACAAATATAGCGCAACAAAAAATAAACTATTTCCTAACCAAGATCTACTCTAAGAAGAACATGCGAAGAACATTGCTATTTATAATTAAACTTGCAAGAACAAGAAATTACTTACTTAAAAATTAAGGCCACTCCTTGGCTTTATGAGAGAAGACTCCAAACTGCTCCAAGAACATCAAGAACACCAAGAACACCTCCAAGAACTAAATAGGTTGCAACCTGTAAGGCAGCAAAGGATTCAGTGTGGCTCAAGTAGTTCCTAGTGGAACTTGGTGTCCACGGGATAGAGCAGCCTCCTGTCATGTTGTTTTACAACAACATAGGAGCAGTTTCATAATCTGGGGAACCAATGTACCATATGAAAATGAAATCACATTGAGCGCAAGTATCATCTAATTGGAGAGATAGCAGTTGTGGCTAAGATTTTGGTAGACCATTCACTAAGACCTTGTAGGTGGAGATTTTCTAAATCTTAGGGGAATGAGAGTCAAATATACGCCCAATTGGAATTGAGTGCAAGTGAGAGATTGTTGGAGATTATGCCCTAAATCCCAATTATTTACATGTAGATATTAAGAGTTTATTATAAATAATAATTATTATTCACTGATTAAATATTTTGTTGCATATAGCATATATCTTTATATGTTATTTATTAATTAATCCCCATACAAAGGGTTCGAAGAATATATTAAATATGGACTATGAGTGTGAGCAATGGTCTTTGTCACAAAATTTCTTAGTCCGTAATCCTTGTATTCTAAAAGGTTTTATAGTTCACAGTCGACAATGGAACTGGGCATTCCATTGGTTAAGACTGTTACACATCAACTGAAGTGATTTAACTTAATCAAGCAAAAAGGATTCTTTGGGTTGATGTAGTAGGTGTATAAGGTAGTATACATTGAATGGACCAAGAGTTATCTTTCCATAAAAATACTGTCATTGGGAAAGACACAAAACTCTCAGATTGCTTATGAATAATGATTCTAAATCTTGAGAGGAAGTAAACTCAGATGTCAAGTGGAAGTCACTTTGATGCATTGAGGAGTAAGAACTTAAATGTGGTTAACATCTCCATGCATTGGATGATCACATGTAGCATTGTGATAGAAGCCTCCCTCAATAGGGAATCCAAGTCCTTTTAGGGCTATATAAAAGGATAAGAAATTTTCTCCTTGACTAGGAAATTTATCAGAATTTATAAGGGTTTATTCTTAGTCTCTGGCTAGAGCTTTTGGAATAGAGAATTCCAAAAATATTAACTTGTGAGAGTATACACAATTGGGAAAATAAACGAGATAATATATCTGGGAATCAAGAATTAAGAGGTAGAAAATTTAGTATGACAGTATCAAAGTCCTAATACTGCTACGGAATAATTTTATGGAGAAATCACACTCATATTATGTAAGTAAGTCAAAGGGAACGATGTTAATTTTTAATCAATAATAAATTTTGGAGTGTAGTTGCAATTGTTTAGTGGAATCAATCGTAATTAAATAGCGACGAAGATAGTCGGTGACTACTTGAGCCAGATTTATTTTTTCCTTCGGGTCCCTCACAAAGCTTTTGTAAATTAACCATAGATAAGTTTTTATTTATTTAATTAAGCTACTTGTTTTATTTTAAATAAAACATGGGCTTAATTATTAGGCAATTTATTTTTAATTAAATTAAGACATGGGCTTATTTAAGAAGTAGGTTGTCTTAATTAATTAAAACATGGGCCAAAGAAAAATTGTTAGAGACGTTAGTGGGAGGCTTGGGCTTGGGATAAAACCCAAGCCCACCCTTAAGTAAATGACGCATGGACTAAGGTTGAAACCCTAGCCCCATGTGTCACTTACTAGAAGACTAGAGGCTAGGGTTTTCAACCCTAGCCGTCCACCCTTCTAGTGATAGTCTCACATTGCTTATTTTTAATAAGCCTCTCATAGTTTTAGGTATAAATAAAGATGCCTGTGACTATTGGAAAAACACACAAACACAGTTCTTTTAGTATTTACTAAGAACTAAAATTCTTGTGAGCTAACAACTCGAAGAATAAGTTTAAAATTTGAAGAGTAAGTTGAACCCACACTTTTGGTTATTTCTAGTCTTTGTGTAAAAGATCTGAAGGTGTTCTTGGTGGCCTTAATGTTTTTGGAGCAGCTTGGAGTCTTTGCTCATAAAGCCAAGGATTGGCTCTAATCTTCAAGTAAGTAATTATTTTTCTTGCAAGTTTAATTATAAATAGCAATGTTCTTCACATGTTCTTCTTAGAGTAGATCTTGGTTAGGAAATAGTTTATTTTTCGTTGTGCTATATTTGTTTTGATATAGTAGTATTCCCAACAGCATGCGCTAAATGCAACTGTGTTTCCCACGAAAGAAAAGGTAGTGTAGTTGTTTAATTTTGTTTCATTTTATGTTTCAATTTTGTATTGCTAAGGAACTAGTAATATGCAAGTTTGGGTTGTGATAAGCACCGAATGTTATACATTCAAGTCTCTTCACTCGCATATGTTAGCCCTTAGTTTGTTTTGTAATATAATGTTTTGTCTTGTTTTTGTGTTTGTAAGTATTTTCAGGTCCTAAGGATGAAACGCAATCAATTACATAAAAATCGGGCTCAAAACATAGCAGAGAAGCTGATGGAGCAGAGCTGCTCGAGCACCACCAATGGGGGCTCGAGTGCACCACCTGAAGCCATGCTGCTCGAGCGCCCTCATCCTCATCAGCTTCTGCCACTACGACTTGCAACAAATTGGAGAGAGAGAATAAAATAAAAAGAATAGAGAGTTGACCTGTCCAAAAGCAGCTCGGTGTGGGCAAGTCAGAACAGGACCTTAGCTTAACATGCCTCTTTCTTTGGAGTAAAAAAGTGGGTTTCTTTCCTTCTTTAAGTAACTCTTGGCAGACACATGAAGAAGAGGTTCCAAGGGTTGTTCCAGAGCTTGTCCTTAGAGTTCAAAGTTTGTGGGTGTTCTGGAACCAGCAAGGAGAACGTCCAGCAAGCTCAACCAAGTCTAGAAGATGGTTTTCTCTTCATCAAAGAGAATTTTCAGCTCCTCCATGAGTAGCTAAACCCTCCATAGGGTGTTGATGTAGCCATTTCCAAATACCATGGTTTGATTGTATTTCTCTTGGGATTTTTTGCACAATGTATGATGATTGTATAGCCTAGGGGATTGTAAAACTTTTGCAAATCGTTCTTAATGTTCATACTCATTTATGATGGAATACTTTTCTTGTCTATGAGAATACTTTTTGTCTTGAATGAACTCAAACATTCTTATGATCATGTGGTTATGAGGATGATGGCTATGCAATGGTTTTCTTTGACACAAATCAAGAGGGTTGGATAGGTCATGCTTAGGGATCATGGATCATTCTACTCCTTAGTGTAGTGTAATATAGGTAGATGATTCATGGTAACCTATGATGGGTTATGCTTTCTCCTTGAATATGTGTAAGCTAACTAGGAATTTTTATAGGTCATGTTAAGGAATATGAGTCATATCACAAGTAGTGAGTAGGTGGATGATTCGGGCTAACTTATGATGGTTTATCATTATCTTCTAGTAAAAGTATTTTTCTTGTTGTTGCCGTCATGTGGTTGACAACCATAACGCGCATCATATCATGCTTGTAATGAGAATCTCATGTGAACTATGATCTACCATTGGTATGAGGTTTGTGGTGAAATCAATCCCCTATATTTCTCTCCATATTTACTTGTTATTTGTTTATGCTTACTTTTAGTTTTAAAATCAAAACAAACAATCCATTTTCCGAGTTAGGTTAAATTAAGTCTTGAATATTTGATAAACATCGTGAAAACAATCCTTGAGATTTGACACCCTAAATATAACATTGTCCTACAACGATTTGTTCTATTGCAAGTGGTATTTTATCATTGATCCTAAAGTACACATACATCATTACCCCACCTTATCTAATTTCTCTCTTCTTATTTTTCTTTTAAATCTAATTCTATTTATTAACATAGCCATTATTAATTGTATTCCCTTAAGGCTTATTTTTAGTTCTAAAATCACATTATTACACGTCATTTCAGTCCGAACTATTTTAATAGGAACTAATTCTCTGAAATCGTTAGTCCATGCAAAATCTTCTATTACTATAGTTATTTAGAATAATATTAAAACATAATATAATCTCCTTATTAATAAAATTGGAGTAGGTTATGTAGAAGCGACCTCAAGTTAATTGCAACAAGATAATTGTTGGAAGGCGATGCATTGCAAATAGTGAAATCTTTGAAGAGTGAAGGCATCCGTTGGAGTCGATATGGGCAATTAATTGAAGACGCCAAAAATATGTTGAATCGTATGCAGTCATGGGATATTGACACATTAAAAGAGAAGCAAATACAACATCTTTGTCTTGCAACGGCAACAGTCCACCAATCTTTGGATCAAGTTTGGATTGAATAATTTTTTAGTTTCATTAGAGATATTGTATGCACATAACAACCTATTTCTTCCCAAGTTAGTAATGAAAGTATTAGCTTTATTTCAAAAAAAATTATATATATATATATATATATATATATCTTTGCCCTATTGTTGTTATGCATCGGCATCCAAAAGATAGTACAAGAGTAACTATTTATTAAACTTATATCACACTGGCTGATGTGACATGCTTTAAATAGTTTATATTGTTAATTATTTTTTTAAGTAGCTAACACAAGAAATCATTTAAAATACGTCACATTAATTGGTGTGATATAAATTTGATAAAGAAGTATGCAGAATACATTAGTCACGATGAAAATGGCATAAAGCGTGAAGACCCATTATAAGAAAACCAAAATCAAATTTGCATCTAGGCTTTGTTTTTTTTTTTTTTACGCTGAGCGCACCTTTGTTAATTTTTCTTTTACTTTTGCTTTACAGACATTGTGTAACAAGACACCGCTGTTCAAATAAACTCAAGATGGTACTTTTCTTATTGAAGTGGAAGGCATCGCTCAAAGTATAGCCCAGTGGACCGGGGTTCGTTTATTTTTTTCGTAAAAATCATTTAGAATAAGTGTAGGTATTGTTTTTCCTGGGAAGTCCGATCAACAGTAAACCCAATAATTAAGCAAAAACAAAATGTTCTTCATAAAGCAGCATTGATTCAAGTTGATTATCTTTTTATTAAAATTTCGGACGGGATTTTTTTTCTCTCCTTTTTGTTAGATTTTTTTCTTAAAATTAAAAAAAAAAAAAAAAAAAAACTTATACCAAGATTTTTTTTGTAAGAACGAAATGTTTATTTTTCCTGCAGGAACAAAGAAGGAAAGAATTTAACAGGGACCCGAATGATTTAGAACTACGTACACCGGAAAAAATAAAAAATAAACAAAAGATTAAGAACTGTAATGTAGTTAAATAAATAATTAGCCACCTTTTGCTTTCTCCTTTAAAGAATTCTTATCTCTTTTTAAAGTGAGATTGGAATTCTTTTGTTAAAAAATAGAAGGTTAAATTATGTTGTAAAAAAGATGGGGAAAATTCATCCTCAATACTGATGTGGATCGAACATACTTTGCTTGAGTCCCAGGTCTTGTGGAATCCATTCTAGAGAGGCTAATCTCTTAACTTATTCAACATGACATTCTCTTCACTTGTCATTGACAGGTTGTCACGACTCATCGTTTATACAACTTATATCAGCTGACTAGTTCGTAATCACTGTATATATATGCATGCTTGGGACGGCAATTTGTATTTGCATATCGGGTTTGAGTTGTGTCGAAATATATATAAGTATAAGATTATATATATAGCTCAACCTTAATACGATTCATTTAATTAAACGACCAAACTCTTCAACTTTAATCATTTAATTACGTGTTAAGTTATATCGAATTCGCAGGTCGTGTAAAAAATTATCAGTCCTTTGCATACCCATACAATCCAATCTATGAAATTCTATCTTCTTTAATTAGCAATAGTGGGCGTACTCCATTAAACTTAGGTTATGTTTGATATACAAAATGACTATTCTTTAGAATAGCCTTTATTAAGAATGTAATGAAGGAAATGAATTAACTTTATAATAGCCATTTTCATGGCTTTGAGGGAATTAATGCATATTCCTTTAATTGAGGAAATAACCATTTCTCTTAAATTTGAGAGTAATAGATATTTTCTCAATTGAAGGAATAGTCATTCTCTCATGGCTATCAGAATGATTATTCCAAAATTAATCCATTACACTCATTCCATTCTTAATAAAGGATATTCACATTTCGTGTACCAAATGCGTTCTTAGTTCGATCCAGTGAACCATGTTTACCGAAAATATATGTATTATCATATATATGTATATATATATATATATAAGTCAAATTGGATTATATAATGGTGGATGATCAATTAGTTTTACGAACTGTCCTTGATTTCTTTTTCTTTGTTCTCTTTTCTTAAATATGTTTCTGATTGGCGGTACTTTTAGTCTCCAAACAAGGTACACAAATATATACGCTATCAATTAAACGTTTGAGAATGTGGAATATATATATATAGCACAGGACTCGGACTCAGTTTCTAGTATAAATTGATACACCCAATCCCATTCTCACGAGCTGTTACCACAACCCTAAACATAACTCTATTCACTTTGTCTTCCCCTGTTCCTAGTAATGGCTTCCACGCAGGAGATGATCAGTGAGGAAACGGAGAGAGTGGCCTTGAAAGGAGAGAGAATGGGTTCCACGCAGGAGATGAGTAAGGAAACGGAGAGCATTAAGAATGATTTGTTTCAATTGGCCATGAAAGGCGAATGGGATAAAGTTGTCGACAAATATAGACAGAACACAGAGGCTCACAAGGCGAAGATCACCAGGGCAGGGGACACCGCATTACACATAGCTGTCTCCGATGGTCAAGAAGAGATAGTGGAAGAACTTATAGATATATTAATTGTTAGAACAGTTTTACGACCTGACCGGTGATGGGTAACCTGCAAAATAAAAAATAACATCAACGAATCCCTGGTCCTTGGACCGGGGACACTCCGATGCCTAAGTTAGCATAAATATTTCGAGTAAGATAAATCAATGAGCTAAGGTTTTGGAGAGATCCAGCCTCTTTTTACCTGATGCATTGAGTCTCTTTTATAGGATTTTCTCACGATAATTCCTCTGTAGGGTTCTGTGTATCTGGAAAGATATCGTATCAGTATAATATCACATCCTTGATATCTTGGGATTTGATTCCCTCATTAAAGGCGATTCTGGTGGATTCAGCAGTTATCTATTGAGATACTTCTTTGACTGAGATTAGCTGAGTCAGCTTATGACGAGATTTATTCCCAACAGTTACCCCTCCAATTCCTTTATCCGAGATGTCACTCGGTTATGGGAATTAAGTTCATTCTGTCTCGACTTCCAGGAACAGTCTGTACGCCATAGCGGTTTCTATCACGAGATCCCACTGCATAATCCAGGACGCATGTCTGCTTTTCCTTGGCCATTCGTGCGCATCTTTTGAGGAGATGCTTATCTAGCACGCTGATCTGACGCCTAGGGTTGTGTGCTTCCCATTTTCACGGTTTTAAATGCTAAGCCTAAGGCTTCCGAGAATGGTGTCTTAATGACGGCCCTTGGTCTTTCAAGAGGGGTTTCTCTCTTTATACCCCCAGGGCTTTATTACCATGTCTTTTTCCTCCAGAAAATTCTTGTGTTCCTTTTTCTTAGAGAATTCTGTTTCTAATCTTGGCGCTCATCTTGAAGATAGCTATGTAAATTCTGCTGCGGATGATGATTTTACTACGTGGAGTGTATAAAGCGTTTTTGACTGGAGAATGGGTAGGAGTTTGTAAAGACTCCATTTCATTTGTTGCAGGGGTCAAAAACAGGCGACGAAGAAAGCAGTTGCCATATCAGTTGGAAATCAAGTGGTTGTTTCTTCAATGACCTACCCGAGACTTAGTCCTTGATATAGGAGCTCACATCAATTTATGTACTCTTCTTTCTCACTTATCAATTCCAAGATTAATCAAAACTAGTCTTGAACCTCATGTAGACTCTTTTATGTGTTCTTCTGTCTGTCATGATTTTCATGTACGGTAGCATATTATCTGTAAACTCCAATAACCGAGGCTAAAATATAATTTAGGTTCTATTATTCCCTCAGATATCACATATGCTTATTTCCGGGATGTGGTCTATCCTCCTCAAAACTTGACTAAGAAATGTATTTAGGAATTTTGAAAGATTTAGCTAAATGATTCCTTTGATCACTTAGCTAAAGGATTCTGCTCGTGAATAGTTAGTCCTAGGATCAATCAAATCCCTCTATTTTGACATTTAGCTTTAGCGCTAAATAAGGAAGATTTGTCCTGATTCTACCTTTTGGGAATTGTCAATTCCCGGGATCGGTTAAGACCCCTCATACTTCGTCATTTTGACTTCTGTCGCCAAATGAGGAAGATTTTTTTCATTCAGCAATTTTTAGTTCCCGGGATCGGTTAAGACCCCTCCTACCTCCTCATTCAACTTCGGCGTTAAATGAGGAAGATTTTTTCCGTACTTCCTCATTCAACTTCGGCGTTTAAATGAGGAAGATTTTTTCCGTATGTTCCCTACTTGGCGGATGTCCATGGTGAAAAGATAAGGCTTAATTCTTCCTGGGATACTGCATCTTCACCTTTCGAGACTCCTTCTTATCATTAGGGAGCTCTCCCTTTTCCAAGTATTGGATGACATTTCTGGCAAATAAGGACATCTAGCTTCCTGATTGACCGATCACCCAATCGACGAAGTTGAGCTTTGCATATTCAGGTGTTTCCTATAGAAGCTCAAATTAGGCTAAAATATATAGCCACTATACTGCTTGTTCGCTCAGGTATGACTTTGGATGCTCGGGATCTTGGCTCTCGGAATCTTCTCTCGGGATTTTGATCCTCAGAGTTTAGTCTTTTGGAAATTTTCCTCGGAATCGGACTCTCGGGATTTTGGAGTTTGGAAGGGAGCTTCTCGGAAGAGGCCCCTCAAAACTTATGGAAAGCTCTCGGAGTTGCTCAGTATGTCAGCTACTCGGTCAAGTGGATTTCCCCATATTTTGAGCTTTCATCTGTATTTATTCAGTTATAAAAAGGCATATAACAATATCAAATTTAAAATATGTACCCCCATAGCCTCATTTGATCAAGAATGTGTGCGGTCTGGACTGAGGGGAAGCTTGGACTGGGTCTCAGACAGCTCGGTGCTTGAAGATTGGGTCTCTAGGCAAGTCCAGACATGGCCTTGAAAAGAGAAAGGCATTTCGCCATAACTAAAACAGAGGCGATCTCCCCCTTGCAGAAGATAATAGGATAAGCATAGATGGGAAATATTTTATTTTTTGTACCTCCAATGAAATTTGAAGGGCCCTTTATTGACCATACAATTAAGAGAGAAGGCCCGAGAAAGCTTCCATGCCGAGGGGGTCCCTTTGCCTCAACCCCATCCACCTGCAAAGAAATCGTTGAGTTCGAATTCGCATGAGTTGTTCCACAGCTTTTTGAGAAATTGCATGGCACTGTGTGGCTCAGGCGCACTTTTGTAGGTCTTGTGAATGTTGGAATCTGCTACATCTGTATTTTCCTTCAACAGAATCATATTTTTTTCAAGATGGGTGTGTAGACCCAAACTCTGAGTATCTTGATTGGCGGGGTTGCAATGGCGTTTGTTTATGTATACCCCTAATAAATTTGGTAGGGATCTTGTTTCCAGATAAAGCCTTTGCAGCTTTAAAGTCGCATAGCCTCTGCTCGGCAGCACCTAAGATGAACGCCAGTTGCCACAGATGCTTGGAAGTAAGCTAGTCCACTTTGAAATCCTCATCTTGCAACTCGGGAGTGAAACCCCAATGCCTTGGATGTTCAGATGCTTTAGCCTGGGTTCTCTCGTGGCCCAAGCATCTCTAGCGTTTTGACTGTGCCAAGCATCGTGAGCTACAGGTCTCAGATTTATTGATGACCGAGGATAAAAACCACCGGCTAAAAGTTCTCTTCTGAATTTCTCTTCAAAGTCATACAGTGAATTGACTGCTCACTCAGCTTACATGCCCGCCCTTCTCTTTTTAACTGCAAAACGAAAGCTGACAATATGGTTCCATACCCTCGTGACAGGAGCCTTGGTCCGCAAGACTATTCAAGTCTTTTTCGTGAAACCAAAGGGCAAAGAAAAAAGGCAAACACTTTTTCTAACTTTCTGCTTTTTCATCTCGTGTGACAAGTGAGAATTTGTCAATAATTTTCACAATTTTCAGTTATGGCATTAAAAATTAAATACCAGATGAGGAAAAGAAATAGAGAGATTGAAGAGGGCATAACTCCCAGCTGGTTGGATGCCTAGATAATAGGCAGCGGTGACCTTGTTTTTCGAATAAGGGAGAACACAGTGCTGGTTGAACAGATCCATTGCAATCTGAGATGCATGGGTGTAAATTCACCATAATTTGTCATTTCTTGACACCTAGCATTTCTTCTTGAAAAGCTGTGTTTGATGAATACGTGCTTATCTGATAAAGCACGTAGAGGTTTCCCTGCACTTATACGATTATGAAAGGCACATAATAATAAATATGCATTCCCATTTCTTTTTTGTGAGTTGTCCATTAGAGTAACATCTGAGTTATTCGGTTTGTAAGCCATTTTACATTTTGACACCAAAAGAGCTCATAGATAAAAATGTGGCCATGTGCTTCGGTTTTTGCTCCTAGCTTTCACTAAAACCAAGATTGTTTCCCTTTGTTAGGCATGTTCATATGACAAAGAAACTTGACATACAAAAGCAATGAAGCAATCAGTGAGATCAATGCCAAAGGTACACATGCTCTCTCATGAGTTTTGACTAAAAGTCACAGATACATGATATCTCTTTGAATACCACACTAAGAATTGCCAAATATGAATCCCATAACTACCGGAGGTTAAGAGCACATAGTACACTTATCTCGCATATTTGATGAAGGAAAGCATTGATTTACGCGGTTCGTTGCAATTGAGGATCCGAGATGGAGTATGAATCTGTGAAGATTTTACCAAATCGGATATGGATGATCAAAAGTCTTGTAAATCTGATGAGGGAGTCCTTGGGTTTTTGACAATCGGACCCCAAGAAGTTGAAGAGCAGGAAGGGAACTCCTGTAGTCAAAGAGGACCTGCACATGAAGCTTAACGAAACATGAGCTCCGATTTGCATGCTGTGTGGATCACATTGAGCTTGTTTTTCAGAATTTTCTGTGATTCCTTGCAATGACCACACTTAGCAGTGTTGTAAAAAAACTTGACACCAAAGGCGGTGATCCACACTGTTAATACCCACGGCCAAGACCTCTTCTCTACGTCAAACTTGAGAAGAAGGTCGCATTTATTGGCTTTCTTTTGCTTTTTGTCATTTCACTTTCCTTTCTTTTTGGAAAATAAAGGGATTGAGAGGAGAAGTCTCTGCAGGAGAAGCCTTTGACCCCACGCCCCTCCCTTTTGACTCTATTTCTACAAAAAGAAAATTAACAAAGTACTTGCACGCACTAACGTCAAGCAGCAACGTGTATAGTGTATGGAACACAGTTAATTGTTGTCAAACCCAATTAATTTTGGTATATGATAAAAAACTGATCTTAAAGAGGTTAGTCTTTTTAAACCTCAATCGTTATGTACTATCTAGCTGAAATAATAGCCAATGAGAAAGAAAGACACCACCTGGCAACGTCTCATGTTTTGGTGAGTGTGGCCTTGATGATAATTCCATTTCTCTTTTGCCAACAAAAGCAAAAAGTGACTAATGGTCTACCTTTTTAGGCCTTGAATTCACGTGATGGCTCCTTGTTCATGGCCATAAATAAACCTCATCCATTTCTCCATTCTTGAACATTAATCAGATAAGACTTTGTCGAGAATGAAACCAATAGTCATAAATATTTCTTCTCAAGTCTTGTGGGGCTGAGACACATTTTCTGCTATGCCCCATTCTTTTTTATTCTATCCACTTGATATTATAAAGGCAATGAATGTGATGATCAGTCACAAAATCTGACATTTATGAGTTGTTAAGATTGAGTTTCAATAAATTGTCAAATGTCATGCAGTACGAAGCGAATTAAAAAGGCACAAATGTATGTAAACTTATCTGGCATATCTGACGAAGGTGAACTCCCCAGGCCATGTATTGGAGACTGATGATAGGGCGCCTTGTCTTTTTGGGTAGATTGCAGGGTTTTCTTGTTATTTTAGTGCATCAGCACATCCGTAGGCACTACCCTCAATAACAGACTCCCATGTTGCAATGGATGATTGTCTAGTTGATGAAGATGGAGATTCGTCGCTGAACATGACCATAGCTAGCAGTGATATTTAAATATGCTTCACAGTTTATAGGAAATGTTCGTGATGAAGGAATGGCCAAAGTAGCACTAAACAGGTCTGAGCATTGAGGAATTTTCTTTCATGTGAAGCTATAAATGACTTGAATCTTCTAAGTGCTTGTTGGCGAAGTTTGGGCAGGTTAGCTTCTGATATCCTCTCCTTAGAAAAGTAGCCACAAGAGAAGTAGTTCAGCAAAGCAGCAATCACACCACTACCAATAAACTCAAAAGTGGATACACCATCCCTTTTGCTGAGTTCTGATAGCATCTCAGATATAACCCCAACCAGATACTCTTCCTTATTCACAGAGTTATCACCCAGGCGAGACCCAGAAGCTTTAGATTTCCCCTTTACTTTAGTCTTTTGGTCATCAACACCGGCATTCAACTTCATGCAAAGATTCTTTAAATGTATAAGATCATCTGTAACTCCAACTTCAACAGAGCCAGGCTCTAAAGGGAAGTACTTATCGTTAAAAGCTTTAGCACATGAACTGACTGCCATACGAAGATTGGAATTGACAGAAGGAATTTCCACCGAACTTGGAGGCGATCCAATATTTGCTGAACTGGGATTCTTAGATTCTTCTGAGGCACCTCCATCTACATTGGTGCTTCCACTCCGTCTTCTATAACGCCTAGAGCGAGATGATGTTCCAGGGCCAGACCCATTTTCCTTCTCAGTAGAAGATGACTGTGCAGGATTTGGATTACCAGCTAAAATAAGTTGGTCCACAGCATGTACCACACCTTCTCTGACAAACATCTTGGAGAAAGTCCCAGGAAGCTTTTCCATCAGAATCTCAGCAATTTGGAGGGCAGGAATCAAGACATGTGGATCTAACAGTAATGAGTATTGGTTTGTGCCCAATTGCTCAATGATTTTGGTGAACCACATAAGTTTTACATGGTGCTCTGTATTGTTGTAGACCTCCTTGTTAGAAGAAACTTCTGAGAAATTCTGGACGCATTAGGCTTGATCTGGCTTTGCAGAGAGCCTTTCCAAAGTCAGTAAATTACCTCTCTTCTTTTTGCCGCGAATCTCAATAAATGAAACAGAGATTAATAAATAAAATGAGAGGGGTATGACTATCAAGCTTTCCCCTTGCTGTCACCAGGCTTTATATGTTACAGAATAAAAAGAAAGTAAGCACTTCTTTTTTTTTTCTTTTTGACTTGACCAAAGAATTGAATAATCAATACTGGGATTTGACACCCAAATAATTTATTAAATTCCCTTTCTTTTCACGTGAAACCAAGAGTCTATGTAGATTTCCATGCCCAATGCAATAAAGGTAAAAGCATGGATATATAATGATTTCTTTATGCATTCTTTTAGTTGCACTTAACATTTAAAAATAGATATGTTTGTTTCTGCGCCCTTAGCATAAAAAGTCATTGAATCTGACAAAGTAAGAACAGTCTCTTGAAATCGCCAATTGCTGTAAGTTAGTAAATATGACTACCAAAAGAAGACCGTGTACTTATCTGGTGAATCCGATGCAGATGAACATTGATGGGAGTGAATTACTACAGATACGTTACAGTATGCGAATCTGCTATCAGTGACCAAAAATCTCGCCCATCCACGAGAACGAGCACCAATTTGGTGGACGAAAATTTGTTACGGCTGAACATGTTCCGTCATGTATGGGTGTATATGTGTGCAGATCCGTATGCAGGAGTATTATCTTGTGAACCCAATGAAGGTGAACGCAGATCCGTTATCATCAAATCCCGATCTGCTGTGTGCCAACATAGATATGTGTAGATCCACCATGGATGAGTATAGATCGTTGGATCTGCTATAGGTGAGCATAAATCTGACATGGGTGATCAGAAAATCTGGAAAGGTATACCCATCTGCCGGTCATAGCCGTAATTTTTAAAAAGATGAGAACTCTCGTTCCCACAGACGGCGCCAAACTGTTAGAACAGTTTTACGACCTGACCGGTGATGGGTAACCTGCAAAATAAAAAATAACATCAACGAATCCCTGGTCCTTGGACCGGGGACACTCCGATGCCTAAGTTAGCATAAATATTTCGAGTAAGATAAATCAATGAGCTAAGGTTTTGGAGAGATCCAGCCTCTTTTTACCTGATGCATTGAGTCTCTTTTATAGGATTTTCTCACGATAATTCCTCTGTAGGGTTCTGTGTATCTGGAAAGATATCGTATCAGTATAATATCACATCCTTGATATCTTGGGATTTGATTCCCTCATTAAAGGCGATTCTGGTGGATTCAGCAGTTATCTATTGAGATACTTCTTTGACTGAGATTAGCTGAGTCAGCTTATGACGAGATTTATTCCCAACATTAATGTCCAATGGATCTGCAGAAGGCAAAGAGGCTCTTGAAATTAAAAACGAGCTTGGGAATACTCCTCTTCATGTTGCTGCATCAATGGGGAATGTGGGTTTGTGTGAATGCATTGCACAAATTCATCCATCGTTGGTGGGTGCTCGTAATAAGGACAGCGAGACCCCATTTTTCTTGGCAGCGCTCAATGGTCAAAAACAAGCTTTCCTTGGTCTTCTCCGAATCTGTGGTGTCTCGGCTGGCTATGAATATTCCAGGAGGAAAAATGATGGCGAGACTGTTCTTCACTGTGCCATAGCTGGAGACTATTATGGTGAGCATTAACTTTATATTTATCACCAGTAACTAACGTTAGTTTCTGGTAGGATTTGTATCCTAAACATGAAGTTGAATTTGATACTATTTAAATTAAATTGTTTAATTTAAAGATTTAATAATATTTGTACGTACAGGACAGCTATAATTCATGGGAAAAATTGTACAACATATTCTCATCGCTTACTGCACATAAGCCAAATCCTCATAGTTTTTATGGTCCTTTATTTTGTGCTTTGATTCTTAAAGAAAATCAGTGAAACAATTTATCACAAAATTTCAAAATAAAAAACTAATGTTTTCAAAATACTATGTTTTGATTTCCCATACTATGTTTTTAAAAGTCAAAACTAGTATGTTGACAGCAACAAATAGAGTAGGTAGATCTATATCTACTGAAGCACGTTTTGTATGCTAAAACAGGTTTCATTTTGTACTTGACAGATTTGGCATTTCAAATAATTCACTTGTATGAGAATCTCGTAAACTCTGTCAATCAGGAAGGTTTCTCACCTTTCCATCTACTAGCGGGCAAGCCTTCAGCTTTCAAAAGTGGTAGCCACTTTGGACGATACAACAAAATCATTTATCACTGTAAGTATCACTAAACCCTCGCGTGCTCTTGTTTACTTCCCCAATATCATATCTCCAAACAACTAAAAATCCTAGTGAATTTTATACGTAGTGTTATCTGTGAAAGAATAAAAGCAAGTATATATATGTGAAGAGAATGATTTTATTCGAGGTTCTGCAATGATACAATGACTGAATATATACACAAACGGAGCTATAGTTTTACAAGGTATAATTACATAAATCATAGAAATATGTATACGGCACAATTAATCAGCATTTGAGTGTCTTATTGATTTTGACATCTTTCCTTTGACGTACTGATGTGAGCTGGAACGTGATGGCGTACAAAGGAATACAAGAAATCTTTTTCATACATATCTAATTGAATTCCTTAGAAGGATGAGAATGAGTTGACGTGTAAGGTTGATTCGATTTGCCTTGTGAAGCTTCATTACCTTTTGGAGAACCGTCACATATTTGCTTGGGAAGGAGCCGATAGTGCGGTATGGTTAAGAATCTGTTTACGATGATATCTTTTCCAATATTAAGTCAACTACGCGAGTGGTCCCTCACACTCTATAATTAATTCTCTGACTGGCAATATGGAATAAGCTTTAAAACTTAAAATAGATTGCTTATTGAAAGGCGAGTAATAATAAATGTTAACTTCATGTCGACTTTTTGTTCACTTAAAATTGATATAACTTTTAAAATTATCATTTGATTTATAATAAATTATTATTGACTTTTAATCTAATAGTGATTTTAAAAGCGACATCAATTTTTGATAAATAAAAAATAGACATGAGGTTGACATTTATCATTACTCTCAAAATACATATAACTCAAGTTAATAAGTGTGTAATTTGTAATCGATCTTTTTCCTGAAGACCGTAATTAGGGCCCAATTGGTATAAACGTCTGCTCAATAAAAAGGCTACAAAGGTCTCTAGGAGTCTCTTGCCTATAGATAGCTCTTACACAACTATAAGCCTAGCACGTGACAACACAAAGTCTAATATAAAAAAGACCATAATCCCCAAAAGGAGATGAGAGCTTCTTCTACACAAAAACTCTTTCTACTGTGTTTTCTTTGAAAGGGATCTGCATGTTGATTGTAAAAGCATACTATGAACTAGAACACAACAATTTTATCATTTATAAAATTTATAAATACGTAAAAGACAACCTCTTTTTGATTTGGTTGAATCACGTACATATGCTGCAGACAAATTTTCCTTTCTTCAATCCTCTCCTTAGGTGACCCCTCAATTGGGTAAGCCCTATATTATTCCCTAAACAATATGAGAATAGGGTTTTGCAATATGTAGAGAGGAGAAGGGACCTAGCTTCTATATAGAAAAGCCTAATGGAATCTTCCCATCTTAGACTGCTATGCTAATTAGGGTTAGAAGACTACATACTGTTTACTACATTGTACAAGACTTTTATTCCCATACAAGTAAGGTGCACAAAACTCAATGTTAAATCATCACTTATTTTAAAAGTTTAAACTTTTAGGTATTGATGAATTTAATCATTTAATTTATATTTTAACACGCTCTCTTACGTGTGGGCTCAAACTCTCTCATAATAGGTGTGACTTAACATGTTAAATATTTAATTGAAATGAGGGGCGAATGACAGAAACATGATTCAAATTCAAGATCTCTGCTTTGATAATCTGTTAAATTACTATTTATCCCAAAAGCTTAAGCTTTTATGAATTGATGAATTTAAACATTTAATTGATATTCTGACACCCAATAACTTAGTTGTCAATCAACAATATTTTGACTTACTTGTATATTATTATAGACTACATGTCCAACCTATTCTTGTCAACAAAAACCCCACAATCAACAAAAGTCCAATTACAGAAAAATATTCCAACACCTAATTAATCATTTTTTTTCCTCGTATCTTCTCGAATGGCATCTGGAACTCCCTTATATAGAAAATGCAATTTGCCTTGCTGGGAGCAGTACCATGTGCATGGATTGTCTAAGAATGTTCATTGCAAATCTTTGTTCTATATTGTTGTTAAACTTGTGTTTGCTGTGATATGTTTAATGTATTTGAAATGAAAGAAACAATAGAATGTTTAGTAGAAAGTTTAGAAGTGCTACTCATATTCTTCATGAAATAAGTTTTTAAGTCAGTTTGAGAGTTAATCCAACAAATAACTTTGATCCCTTTCTAGAAAATAGTTGTTAGGAACCTTAAAATCAGTATTATTATTAAATAAATCATTTCCTTATTATGTTAGGATTCCTTTCCTTGGTAGGTTATGATTATTTCTACAATCCTTGCTAGGTTAGGATTGATTTCTACTCTAAAAAAGCAATGTAAGTGCCTTTAAGCTAATTATTCAATAACAATTTGAAGCAATTGCTATAAGCAATCTTTGGAGGATAGACTCGCTCGAAGTGGTCATATATTTTCTTTCTCTATTTTCCATTTGATTTTCTCAAATTTTAGTTGATAAGAACTACAATTCTTACCATCTAGTATCAGAGTAGTGCTTTCTTGGGAGGTTTCATTCTGTAGTGTTGTGTGACGGTGGAGAATTATAGTGACGAGTTTGATGCTGATGTGTGGCTGTGGGCTATTGTTCAACTATTACCTTAATGTTGCATGTGGCGGTTAGGTGGCTCTGATTGAGTGTGGGTTACAGTCTATGTGTGCGGTGGGAGATTGGCGCTACTCTAGTGGGTGCTGGTGATGATTTGAGTGGTGTGCAGTGTTGCTCTAATAGGTGCGGTGGCTACTGAATTCTCTGCTGGCTTGCTACGATGTTGGGAACATGGCGGTGTGCTTAGAGTTGCAATTTTTTTTCTAAAGTTTTGGAGTTGGGTGGGTGTTGATTTGGAGAAGACAGTGCTGTTTGGCTACATGTATTCATCAACTAGGTTTGCTTCTATTGCAATACAGGAATAGCTTATTCTAGTACAGGAACTATACTATTCTAGTTTGTGGTGCTAAAGTTGAAGTGTTTGGTTACAAGCTTACTCTGCCCTTATTCTAATTTTATTGTAACCTGAGTATAGCATGAGCTTAGTAAGATATATAAAAAAAAAAAAAAAAAAAAAAGAAGAAGATTTAGTGGAAAGAACAGTTGAACAAGCCCTATACAGTCAAGGGGCCAACTTTAGGTCAAAGAAAAATCGAGAGTCACTAGAAGTTTGATCACGAGGAGGGCGAGATGGAATGTCAAACAAAAATCAAAAGTCACCGGAAGATTGATTGCGAGTAGAGCAAAAGTGTGGAGGTCCATGTATGAAATTAGAGTTCCCACGTCGGGATGATGAAGATCCATCAAGATGGGTATTTAGAGTGGAGCGATTCTTCAAATATCACCACACACCTGATGATTCAAAGTTGGAGATATCATCAATTAGTTTTGAAAGGAATGCCATACAATAGTTTGATTGGTTGGTTGCTTGTCACGGAGAACGAACATGAGATGAATTTGTAGAAGGACTCATTCTCTGATTTGGTCCTTCAAAATATGATCATGTACACGGAGAGCTAGAAAAGATTCGACAGACATTTACTATGAGTGAATATTAAAGTTGCTTTGAGTGCCTCTACAACTGACTGTGAGGGTTTTTGAATAGCAAGGGGTGCACATGGTTACCAAGGGACGCAATGTCCTCCTTATAAGAAAGCTAAAGGAATAAGAATGGTTGAGGTGTCCAACTTTTTTTAAAAAGATCTTTTGGCGACTTTGAACGTTCGAATCCAACTTTGATCGTTCCACCTCGATCGTTCGAATACAACTTCAAACGTTTTGAATTGATTGTTCGAATATAAGTTCGCACATTCTCCACCGATCATTTGAATCCAACTTTGAACGTTTTACCTAAAGTATTGTAGATTCTCAAGGACAATCTCAATGCTCCCCCAAGCCCAAATAAAACAACAAGTTGACAAGCATTGAAGCGACTGGTAGGGGATCGAGTATTTCTCATATTGCAACCTTACTGTCAAGTCTCTATCAATGTCCATCCCTCTAGGAAGCTTTCACCTTGATTCTATGTGCCTTATAAGGTGCTGAAACAGATTAGTCATGTTGCATATTGCCTCAATTTGCCTCTAGAATCCAAGATTTATCATGTCTTTCATGTCTCTTGCCTCAAGAAAAATCTAGGAAAACGAGTCTTTTGTTAGCAGCAATTACCTAAAGTTACTTCTATTGGGTTGTGCATATTCAACTTGCAGCAATTTTGGATCGAAAGGGATGGTTCTTTCTTTTTGTTTCATTACTCAAGCAGGCATAATCGAGCTGCTGTCGAAGTTCTTGCCCAATGCCCTCTAGGAAGCTTTCACCTTGATTCTATGTGCCTTATAAGGTGCTGAAACAGATTAGTCATGTTGCATATTGCCTCAATTTGCCTCTAGAATCCAAGATTTATCATGTCTTTCATGTCTCTTGCCTCAAGAAAAATCTAGGAAAACGAGTCTTTTGTTAGCAGCAATTACCTAAAGTTACTTCTATTGGGTTGTGCATATTCAACTTGCAGCAATTTTGGATCGAAGGATGGTCAAGCGGCATAATCGAGCTGCTGTCGAAGTTCTTGCCCAATGGGCCTACTTACCCAAGGAAGATGCCACCTAGTAGCCAAATCAGAACTTGAAGGCTCGATTTCCTAAATTTCTTAATCATCAATCTTGAGGCCGAGGTTGTCTTTATGGGTGGGGGGATGTTAGAACCTTGAAATTAGTAAATGCACTTTACCCCCTAAAGTATCTAGCCATTTGTGTTTTAGCTTCCAATGTTCAAAAATTTATGATTAACCTCCCCGAAGTATCTCACGTTGGCAAAAAATACCCTCCGTCCATTTTGTCGATCACTTTGGACAGAAATCAGGTTCACGTGTCACGCACGTAACTTTTTTTCTGTCCAAACTTTTGAAAATGCCTTTGGGGGGTAAAGTGTCACAAAAAAAAAAAGAAAAAAAAAAAGATTAAAGATTTTTTTTTTTAAAATAATAAAAATAAAGAAAGAGTTTGCCACCCCTTGGTGGAGGGGATGGCCTGCGAGGGGCCCCCAGAGGTTGCTAGGGGTGGCTCGCCACCACCCCCGGCCGATGGGGGTGGCCGAGCACCACCCCTAGCCGCCTCTGGGGTGGCTCATGAACCACCCTAGAGTTGGGGGTGGCCTTCGAGCCACCCCCCAATGGTGGTTGCGTAAAACGCTACCACCTCTAGGAAAGTTGGGGGTGGCTGAGCGCTATCCCAAATCTGGGCTAGGGGTGGCTCGCGAGCCATTCCCAGTGGTGGCCGAGTAAAATGTGGCCACCTCTAGGGAAGTTAGGGGTGGCCGCGCACCACTCAATATCCTTATAAGGCATAGCCACGTGTGAGTGTTTTAACATTGACACATGGAGTTTCGTTAAATATTTGGACGGAAGTTCGATTTAGGTACCATATCCGTCTTTAGCCAAATTGAAGTACTATTTATGGTACAAAGTGAAACTGAGGTGGCTGAAAATAAATTCATTAAACCACATAAGGCAAAAAGATATTTAAACCTTAAATAAATCCTTTCCTTATCAAGTTAGAATTTTTTTCTTTCCTAGTGTAGGATTATTTCTACAATCCTTGCTAGGTTAAGATTGATTTTTAACTCTATAAATGCAATGTAAGTACCTTTATGCTAATTATCTAATAAAAATTTCAATTAATTGCTATAAGCAATCTTTGGAGGATAGACCTCGTCGAAGTGGTCCTATCTTTTCTTTCTCTGCCTTCCTTTTGATTTTCTCTTATTTTAGTTGATAAAAACTATTTTTTCACCAATAGCTTTCTTTATATAATATATGTGAGGCTTGTCTGAGAACATTCTAAGTTGGATTAACTAGGTTTTTCTTTTCTTTTCTTTTTTCCTCTTGTGCTTTGTTCCTGTGACCTTTCTCATCCCTTGAAGTAGGCTTTCTTCGGGGTTTGCCCGAGCGCCATTATTGTCATTATTTCTCAATAAAATCTTACTTATTAACGCGAGGAGCACCATCTATATGAGGCCATGTGTGCGTTAAGGTTACCTATGTACTTTAATCGGCATATATATTGAAATAAATTTGCTTTGGGAATCTACTATGAGGTTGTCATGAGAAACATAATCGACCTTTTTTAAGAAAAATTAAATCCATATGTACATGACATATTACTCGCCATTCATGGAGTAAAATAATATTATGGAAAGATAAATATCATATTCTCTGGATATTGAACAACACGTTTTTCGTATTATACAAAAGGTACTTAAACTTAAATCATAATTTTATTTTTATAAGAAAAATGATTTCTAGATTACCAAAATACGTATTACACAGTGTCCCACCCCATATATTTGACGTGAGGAGCATGCCGTTCGTTATTATATATGTAATATCATTTTCTAGATTTCCTTTGTTCGTATGACTTTACTATTTTGATAGCGTCGTTTATATCCAGTGGCTTCTATCACAGATTATTGATTATCGATCCTTAATTAATTGGTTGTTAATTGTAGGCATATTGGTTGAAGAGCTCCAGGTGGACCCAACAATAAATAAGTTGATCATTCACGAAGCCAAAAAATCGAGAGATGATAAGTCAGATGAAAAGAGTCGGAAAAATATGGAGACGACAAAAAGTAAAAACAGTACTCCAAAGTGTCCAGAGAACTACAGAACATGCGTCAGCCTCTTTCAATTGTTTTGGAATGTGGTTCGACATGGTATGTGAATGAATTTGTTCCTTTTTTTTTTTTTTTTCTCTCTCTCTCTATCTACTAAACTAGATATATAATTATTCAACATATCAACCAATAATGACAAGAACACTGGCCATATCATGGCAGATTTACGCCAGGAGATGATGACGACGAATTCTGCTTGTATACATACATAGTTCGAATCATTTTAGGATCCCGGCTTTGGAAAATTCACAGAGCCACTTTGTCATATTATTTTGGCTCTAGATATGTGAAATTTGTCATGTCATGCATGTTGTGTAAGTTCCACAGATTACACGCAACTTAAGACATTACTTGTTTGAATATTTTAGAATATTTAGAATATATTCTCTAATTAGGTTTATCAGTATTTTCCCTTTGTTTGAATATTTTATTCCTTCATTGGTTTATTTCCTATCTTATTTGGTCTAGGGTTTACTTGTTCATCACTCATAGTTTCTCTATAAATTGAGAGCATTGTAATATAGTTTAGAATAAATCATATAGACATTAATTCAAGATGAAGCCCATACCTCTTTCAGTACTTCCGCTCTCTTTTCTTTCATATATATATATATATATATATATATATATATGGTATTAGAATTACTTTCCTGTGGCCTTTAATAACGTTGTTAACGTTTTCTTCGATGATCTCACTATTCCGATCGTCCACACGCTGCCATTCTCTTCCGCTTGTGCTGCCTGTATCTTTCAAGCCTTCCTTGGACCATATTTAGGAAATCCAATACCAGAATTAGGTATGCAAGATACAGATCTATCAATCTGTGGAAGATCCACTACCGATGGCATTTTGCATGCACCTCCACACACGATATGCGTTGCCACCATGACTAATTTTGGCCAAACAATCACAACAAGTGGTTCTTTAGCCCCAGATCAATGGTTATGTGCAATTTTGGCTCTTCCCGAAGCTGCACGCGCCACTTGAAGATTCTGTCGTTCCTCCATGCGCCGGTGTAAACACTTTGCGCGTCAATTGCACGCACCACACCCTCCCATGCACCAAAAGGGACTCCTGCGTGTGGACCCATGCGCCACAAAGCCGCACGCATGTCAATCTGGTCCAGAACAGGTTCGATTGAAACCAGCCAGCTCTTGAACTAGTTTCAGTCCAGTTCTCCCCTTTTTCAAACCGGTTTGGTTCAGTCCAGTTCCAGGGCTTCCACTATAGGTTCATTCCGGTTCTAGAGCTTTCACAGCCGGTTCTTTCTAATTCATATCGTTTACATAGAATTGTCTCCGGTTCAGGCTCTTTTCCACAGTTCAAGCTGCTTCAAGCTTTCATCAGTCTCTTTCACAACCAGTTCAGGCCGGTTCAAGTGAGTTCTTAACCAATTCAACTCGATTCCATGGCTTTCTCGATCGGTGGGTTCAGTCCAATTTTAGTGTTGTTCATCAGTTTCAGAGTATTTGCACTCCTGTTCAGCACAGTTCAGCCCCGTCCAGTGGGTTTCCATTTTGTAGTTGGCCTGCTGCTCTTTTTTGGAATTTGGCCTGTAGTCGGCCCTTTTGGATTTTGGCCTAAGTCAGCCTTGTTTAAGCCTCTGTTCTCCACGCATGCATTTTTTTTTTTTTTTTTTTATTTTTATTTTTTTTTTATTTTATTCTTGTTTGAGCGTTTCTTTGTTGTGTTTTTCTCAGTTCTAAACAGTACACCAAACTCTTATTGCGGTCGCTTTTGTACGTGACGAAACTTTCGAGTTCATATTCAGCCCTATTTTACTATGATCTATAGCTTAATTCATTGCAAATCTTGGTACATTGTGGTTTGGCCATTCATAGGATTTTAACGGCTAATTTCTGTTCTCCGACCATCATTGTCAGTTGCGGCTTAGCTCTCCATGGGATTCTTTAAACGTATATTCTCTATTATCCGATCGTCACTTTTAGCCTTTCTCGCCGGCATTGCTTTGATCCAACCACCGACTCTGGCTGCTTTTAAATCTGTTTTCTATTTTCAAACTTAAGCCTCTAAAATCTTCCACCTTGAGTTTAATTGGGATGTTAGAATATCTTAAAATATTTAGAATATATTCTTTAATTAGGTTTATCGGTATTTTTCCGTTGTTAGAATATTTTATATTTCCCTTATTCTATATCCTTCATAGGTTTATTTCCTACCTTACTTGGTCTAGCGTTTACTTATTCATCACTCATAGTCTCTTTATAAATTGAGAACATTGTAATACATTTTAGAACAGATCATAGACATTAATTCACTATGTAGCTCATATGTCTCTCTCCACTTTTGCTCTATTTTCTGTCTCTTTTATATTATTTTATTTTATATTTTATATATATTTCTACAAGGAATTGTTGAATTAATGACACTTTCACGTTCAAAAGTAATGCTTTATTTGCTTGGTACTGCTTTCAAGATGCATTTTACAGCTAAATGGTAAAAAGACTATTAGCATACACAAAACCACCCACAAGGATGTAGTGCAAGTTTTTATTGTTAATTATTATTCATTTTCTATATATGAGCTCATGATTGAACTAATTTTTTCTTAATTACCAGTCAATGTCAAGGGAAAAAATGTAGCTGATTCAGACCTTGAAAGAGAACGAGGTGAGCAACGCGTAATCTAGCAAGCGCGTGTTTGAAATTAAGCAAGCTCAGGGAGGAAAATATGACCTCCATCAGGAAAATATGCTATATCAACAACTTCTTGTACTTAATTGTTATATATTCAGCCTATTCAAATGAATTATTCTGTCTCGTACGTACAGGATCCGAAGTCACCAATGGAGTTCGGAGCTACCCATTATTTCCACCTAATTCCGTCACTTGTTTTGAATTTGTCAAGCTTGCACACAGGGCAGTGATGGTCCTGCTTGGACTAGGTATGTCAGTCTATATATATATAACCAACGTAACTTTTTTTCTTGTATTTATTAATTTTTTTTTTAATACGACACAGTATAAAAAAGTTCACAAATTTATTTATCAGTAAATTATGACAAACTATTAACTGAATTATCATCCCACTTTCCGTTTATTTAGAAGATGAAGTGTGTCGAGAACCTTCAAATTGCTAACACATAAGGTGCCAAGTGTCTCGTTGACACACATATTAGTAATATTTTATGTTTAACTCAACCATTCAACTTTGAAAAAGACTTGTGCATCTTCTAGAGGTCTCTATAATTTTTTTTTTTTAATTAAATTGGGACCCACCTCTCATTGAAAGATAGGCCCCAATTTAATTAAAAAAATCAAAAAAAATTTTAGAACGATCCCAAGAGAGACCTTTAGAAAGTGACCCTTTTAACTTTTGTCCAACTTGTTTACAAAAAATAATAAAAATAATAATAATAAATTTACTTGGCCCACATAAGACAAGTTGGATAAAGTTGGATGGTTGAGTATGACATGAAGCATTACTCTCTCTCTCTTCTCTCTCTCTCTCTATATATATATATATATATATGAGTAATGTTACATTTTCAATTTTCTTGTTCAACTCCATCTAACTTTGTATATATGGCAAAAAATGGGCCACAAATGCAAAAACAAACTCTTTAAAAAAAAAAAAAAAAAGTTGTAGTATTACTCTATATATATAAGAACAGTAATGTTTAGTGTCCAACTCCATCCAACTTTGTATATATAGCTAATTAAAGATGAGCCCTACAAATACAAAAAGAAACTATTTATAAAATAAAAAATAAAAAGTCACACGTGCAAAGTTGGATGGAATTGGACACTAACTAAGCATTACTCATATGATAAAGGTTAGGTTTTTTTTTTTTTTTTTTGTGAAAATAAAGTTGATAGACAAACAAAATGGATGGATAAAGATGGACACCTAACCCCCCCCCCCACTCTCTCTCTATATATATATATATATAAAAGTAGCATTTAATTGTTTGTTATTTATAGTACTTTGTGCGTAATGTTTAACAAGGATATACGGAGATAATAAGAAAGATAGAGGTTAAGAAACAGAAACACATATGGTCCGTCCAAATCATGAATGAACTTCTTCAACATGCTACCATGCACGAACTGGTAACACTGGGACGACCCCGGCATTGCCAACAGACGCCGGCGAGTCAAGGCCTTATACTATTGCTGAAGGCAATGTTGATTACAGCCACTTTTTCTCGAAAGGACAGATGCCAAAAAGTCCGACCCCTGAATCTTTAGAAGCTAACCAAAATGACAAAAGCAAGGAAAGGGAGGGTCAAGATAAGAATGGAGAAGGTAATTAAATACCCTTTCCTTTTTACTTATTTATTTATTGCTTCTTAGTTCTTAATTCTTTGAATCTCTTGATGTATTCTGATAACTGCTGAATCTTTCACATTCAAGCCCCTTAACTAGCATATGTTAAGCCTTAGTTTGTATTGTAATTTAATATTTTGTTTTGTTTTAGTTTTTATTCTATTTTGTAGGGCTTAATAAAGAACACTAACAATTCTATCAAATTCGGGCTAAAAATACATCAACTTTTGCAAAGCTGATGACCAATGACCTTTGTGCACTCTTTTGATCATAATTCCTAGCTCAAAACTCCGATTGAGGCAAAGTCAAGGGCATTGGAAAGAGGACTCAAAGAGGAACAATTCATCAAGCCAAATCTGAAGTAGAAAATGGACGCTCGAGCGTCAAAAACGAGGATCGAGCGCCCGACGCTCGAGCGTCAAAAAGTGGTTTTCAAGCGTCCACAGTTCCAGATCAATTCCGTCACTGACCTCCGCGTACTGTTTTGGACATATCTCCCAGTACAAAAATCGGATTGAGTCAAGGTCAGGGGCGTTGGAAAGAAGACTTCCAGACGCACAAAATCTATTTTATGTAAAAGATCAGATTCGAACGTCTTGGAGTTCAAAAATGCCGGTAAAGTTCAAGAATCTTCTGGAAACGCAAATATCAGCAAATATCTTAAAACCCATAAAAGTTATCAACAATTGCGGCTTTCCAGCTATGGTGGGCGCCGAATTCACTTCCTAGAGGACTCCTAAACAGCTGGATTAGATTTTTAGCATTGATCTTTCCTTAAGAAAAGATCAAACTCCTTAGCCCTCTATATATGTGTTCAGCCGAGAGGAAGAAAAAAAAGAGCAGCACAGAACGTTTTTCCTTTCTGTTCAGTATAGTTTTTAGCTTCTTTTGATTTATTTTATTTATGTAGAAATGGTAGAAACTTGACCCATAACCCCAATTTTCCTTAGGAAATGGATTTCTTCAAATCCATTGAAGAAATCCAAATCCAAGAGGAAATGATTCCTATTTAGGGTTTGATGCAATTTTTCCATGGGGTTATGAGTTGAGGTAGATTGTATTTAGGTATGGATTTTGTATAAATAGTATAATGATTGCATTTGCTTATGGATTGTGCTTAATGATAATATCATTTGAGATACAGATTATTCTTTGTCTATGAAGAATTGTTTAAGTTTTGAATGATTTACACAAGCTATGCAATGATGCTTTTGACTTGATGTTATGTGAGTTTGATAGGGCATGCTAGGGACCACAACTCAATTCCATGTTAGCTTAACTTAGAATAGAGGGAAAGAGGGGTGGAAACCTATGATGCTTTATGCTTATTTCATGATAATTGGGTAGGCTATTAAGAGGACTTATATCGCATGCTAGGGAACACTAGTTATCTCACATATAGGTTTAGATTTACGTCATTTAAATTTATGTCATTTAGGTGAGTGACTAGTGCGAAACTATAATGTTTTATCATTTTTTTTTTATAGTAAATTCTTGATGAGATCGTTATAAGGACTGACAATCTTTACACGCTTACATTATGCCTTTGTTAAAGATCCTAAGTTAGATACAATCTGCATTCTACCTTTATCTTTATCTTTTCATGTCATTTACATTCATGTCTTTACATTTATGTCATTTACATTTAATGTCATTTACATTTATGTCATTTATCTTTAAGTCATTTATGTTTATGTCTGTTTAGTTTTTAAAACAAAACCTTTTGTTTTCACGAGTCAAGCTAGAGAAAACCTCGAAAGCTTGATAAACCGACCATCACAGTCTCTGCGGACGATACCCTTTTTTAGAGCTATCCTACAAGGATACGATCTAACGCGAGTGGTTAATTATAAATGTAAAATCGGTAGCGCTCGCGCGACTATCATATTCTTAGGTAATAATCGGGGTGTAATTCTTCGAATTGTATGGATTAGATTATGTAAGGGCGTTGTGCAGGCATGTTGAATCTCAAATCAGATATTATATATTTAATGGAATCAGACAATTATGTACAAACAATTATAGGAGAATCCCAATTGTGATTAGTTCTTAATTAATACATCACGTAGATATAACTAGCACTTTCATATATATTTCCAAGTCGTGACACGATGTATCCAAAAGAGTTGACTCATGATGCTAATGGGAGAATGGAACTCAAGATTCCATTAGAACTCACGAGTATGATGAACAATTAGACTATCCTCTTGACTATTGACTCTTGAGATTAGCATAAAAATTATTTAAGAGAAATAATTTTCCAAAACCTTCGTTTCAAAATGATGTGTGAAGTTTTACTTTAATTTTTTATTAGTCAAAGAAAAAAAAATGTATATATATATTTTTCTCTAAGTCGCCAACTTATAGCAATGATTGTCGCAAACTGTTTCATCAAAGCTCAAACGCATTAGTTGCAGGAAAAGACAAATCCCCCGAAAGGGCAAAGAACGAGACTATCATTTTAATTGCTGCCAAAAATGTTATCACTGAAATTGTGGAGAAAATCTTGGAACGTTTTCCGATTGCCATACACGACGTGAATTCAGAGAAGAAGAATATAGTGCTGTTGGCGGTGGAGCACAGGCAACCACATGTATATCAACTCCTGCTAAAAAGAAATATTTTAAGAGACGGCGTGTTTCGGGTAGTGGACAATCAAGGGAATAGTGCCTTGCATCTCGCGGCGAAGCTTGGAAACTATAAGCCTTGGCTAATTCCCGGTGCAGCCTTGCAAATGCAATGGAAAATCAAGTGGTATGAGGTATGATCCCGAATTAATTTCATTTATTTTTTATTTTTTAGTTCCAATTACTTAATTAATATTTTACCCTAGCTCCACAAGACTAATTAAGTTGTCATTAGTCTTTTTATGCGTCATTTATATGTTAGAAAGTCACTTAAAATTTTAAATGATATGGTACCATGTCTACTATTAGATGCAATAAAACAAAATTTAAATTGTAAAATGGTTCTTTTCGATTTTACTTGAAAACAATCATTTTGTATAATTATCCTTGCACGTTATTATTAGCTAAAAATACCTATTTTAAGTAGTTAGATCTTTCTACCCTATCCATATTTATTCTCTAAATAATATGAGAATAGATTTTTGTACAACGTGTGATCGAAGAACAAAGGTGTCCTAGCCTTTAAATAGAAATTGTATAATACATTTAATGTGTGGAGAGGAAAATGGACCTAACCTTCACATAAAAAACTCCTTAGTCTTTCCATCATAGACTCACTCATACCTTAAGTCGGGTTACCAATTTATACGTACGATTTACCAATTTATCATATGGGAGTGCTTAATTATAGTCCTATGCGGCTGATGTCATGCCCCAAATGCAAAACAAGCATGACATTGACGCTAACTATAAATATGTCTCTCCTTAATTAAAACCTGCATATAAGGTTCTTAAAAAATAATCTAGAGCTCTAATTTTTTTTCATAATAATTTCAGTATAAAATAATATATATTTCTCTAATAAAAATGCACCAAATAAACACAATTGTAATTCCAAAATAAAATTGTACAAATAAGGTTTCTAATGCCCATTATCCATTCCACTTATATATCCATGGAAGCTTTAAACAGAAAAATCCTAGACAACTATATATACTGCTAATTATATAATAAGTAAAAGTTTACATTATACCCTTGTATTAATACTTAAGAGTTTTCCCTCTATAGGGAATTCGTGTTAGTATTTAGAAAAGTAATTAAATTAGGTTGGTCTTTCAACAAAAAAAGGTTGGGTATTGAGCGTATAGATCATCTCATTATAAGAAAGTTTGGATTTCTATCATAATGGTGTCTTAATAACACATACAAAAGATAGAAACATTTTCATGAAAGTCTCCATTCAATTAGGTTGCATGTCTTATCACCTACTTGACGTTCTAAATCAAATAAGTCACAAGTGTCATCACCACATATAGCCCCTATAACCAACAACAAAGAAGAAATATGGTCCATGCAACAATAAAAAAATATGGCCCCTCAATGTCGACTCATGAGAGTGAGGCGTGAAATTTGAAAAAAGAGTTTTCGGGAATAGAGGGGTGAGAAGCTACTGGATCACCGTCGGGGTTTTTCTCTCTAGGGTTCCGGTGGAATCAAAGAGGAGAAAGGATTTTTCTTCAGAGTTCTTCTAGGGCTGTGAAGGTTTGTTCTTTTGTTTTCCTGTATCATTCCCTGCAGTAGTTTGGTAATGGGGAATCTGGCGGATGATCTAACGAAGAGGTGGGAATCTTTCTCACTGATGGAAGAGGATAGTGAAGCAGTTGAGATTGAAGACACGGCGGTGGCAGATCTAGTAAACAAAGGCAAATCCTGCCTTGTTGGAAAGCTCATTGCGGAGCGGATCGTCGGCAAGGACACAATCAGATCTACTTTGGTCAGGGGGTGGCAACCGGAGGGGGCCGTTTCTTTCAAAATCTTGGGGGACAATTTGTTCCTAGTAGAATTCGAACGAGATTGGGACAGAGCACGAGTCCTGGAGGGTCGGCCGTGGATTTTTGAGGGTAACCTCTTTTCTATGGAAGAATTTAATGGCTTAATTCGACCTAAACAAATGGAGTTTGAGAAAGTAGCTTTCTGGGTCCGGATGTACAATTTACCTCTGGCATGTATGGGGCAAGAAATAGGCCACAAAATTGGGTCATCGGTAGGGGAGGTAGAAGAAGTGGAGACAGCAGAGGATGGCGTGGCGTGGGGCAAATACCTGAGAGTCCGAATCAAAATTGACTTAGCCAAACCCCTATCACGGGGGAGAACACTGAAGCTGCAAGGAAGAACCGTTTGGATTGCTTTCCAATATGAAAAAATTCTTAAGTTCTGTTTCAATTGTGGAGTGATCCGGCATGGTGCGGCTGGCTGTGTGAATGGGAAGGCAAACCGGTTTCGCGGAGATGAGACAGCAGCCCAATTTGGGGCTTGGCTGAGGGTTCCCATACCTAACCGGTGGGCTGGGCTGGGAAAGGGTCGGAATGGCGGCGAAGCACCGGTGATGAATCCACGATACAGCGGTGGCGGGGAGATTCCTCCCCACCGACGGGAGGGAGGTTGGCGGAGCGAAGGCGCTTAGTTGGGTGACGATTTTTCCGGCGATAACTTGGAGGATTCCATGGACATTACTGGAGGAGGAGATCTTTCGGGAGTCGGATTTCCAGGCGAAAATCAAGGAATCCTTAAGCCAATCAATGGAGGTGCGTCCTTGGATCCCAAGGGAGATACTGAGGATCCCTCAGCGCAATTCCAGCAAAATCAGAAACAGAGAGACGTTACCAACCTGGAGATTTTGCAAGGAATGGGCGTCAATCCTGGCCCCTCTCAGCTGCCTGTGAATGGTTGCATTAATGAAGAATCAATGAAAGATTTGGAAGGGATCACGGTGGATGGGCAGACCAGGCGTGCACTCAACCAGCAGCTCAAGGATGGGAGGAAGGAGGAAAATAAGGAAACCGAAGGCGTGAACAAAGGGATATATGCTGGAATAAATTCTGCACAATTCCAGCGATGTCAGAAACAGAGAGACCTTACCAACATGGAGATTTTGAAAGGAATGGGCGTCAATCCTGGCCCCACTCAGCTGCCTGTGAACGGATGCATTAATGAAGAATCAATGACAGATTTGGAAGGGATCACGGTGGATGGGCAGACCAGGCGAGCACTCAACCAGCAGCTCAAAGATGGGAGGAAGGAGGAAAATAAGGAAACCAAAGGCGTGAAGAAAGGGATATTTGATGGAATAAATTCTGCACAACTTTTTAATGTTCCAATAAAGGGGCTGGAGGGTAAATCAGTCAAAGAGAGGGTGCATAATTATCAGGAGACAGTGGGCCACGCAGATTTTTTGGGGGAGGCTAACTTGACAAGTGGCCCTTTCTCTGGAACATTTAATTCAGCATCTGTGGGGATTAAGCTTCCAATTAAAGTGGGAAAATTCTCCTGACCTTTATCCCCTAGGAGTAAAATTGGAAAAAAGATGCCCAGTGGTACTCTGCCACGCAATGTGGAGTCTTTTGAGAAGTTACCCACAACGCCCCTACATGTGCATGCAATTGCAAATCCAAATGAGACGGCAGAGCTTCAGAGGCAAGGTTGGAAGAAGAAAGCCCGTGCGAGGAATCAGACACTCGAAAATAATCAAACATCAATGGCTCTCTCAGCTAAACGAAAGGCACAAGACTGTGGGCTCTATCCCGGAGACACGGGTAGTGGAAAAAAAAGCTGTGGGGCAATAATGCAAGAGGGAATTAGTATCAATGAAAAGGCGGAGGCTGGTACACAGCCCCGCCAGCCATTATGAGTGTCTTAAGCTGGAACTGCCGTGGGCTTGGGAACCCACGGACAGTTCGTGAGCTTTGCCAATTGGTAAAGGAAAAGAGACCCACGATGATTTTCCTGATGGAAACTAAATTGTCAAATCATCGTTTTGAATTAATAAAAAATAAAATTGGTTATGGTGGATTGTTTGTTGTTGATAGTGTTGGCAAGAGTGGTGGTCTGGCTCGTTTCTGGCAAGAAGATTTTGGTGTTCACATTCAGAATTATAGTCGCCGTCATATAAATGCTATTATTAAAAGTCCCAGTAATGGAATGGAATGGAAATTTACAGGCTTTTATGGGCATCCCGAGACTGCAAAGAGAAAAGAGGCATGGAGTTTATTGCGCCATTTGAAGACTTACTCCCCAAATGCTTGGCTATGCGTCGGGGATTTTAATGAAATCCTTGATGACTCAGAAAAATATGGAGGAGCTCGAAAGCCCAGGGGACAGATGAACGATTTCAAAAATACATTGGAGCACTGTCAGTTAAGTGATCTAGGCTTTTCGGGGCCAAAATTTACATGGTGTAACCTCCGGGATGGTCCTCATTTCACTAAAGAACGCTTAGATAGGGCGACAGCCAATCATTAGTGGTGTGGTTTATTTCCAGATTTTCATGTTGGGATTCTGGCAGCAAGAAGGTCCGATCATGCTCCTCTCTTACTATCCTTTTCCCCATCCAGAGAACATGTCCGAAAGAAGAAACGAATTTTCAGATACGAAGCTTGCTGGGAACGTAAGAAGGAGGTCAAGGAAGTTATTAAAAAGGTGTGGAAAGTAAAATGCAGGAAGGATGATGCTTGGGAGATTCTGAAGGAAAAAATTCAGAATTGTCAACAAGCTTTAACCCAGTTCAAGGGGGCAACCACCGGTCACTCCGAGAAGCTCATTCGCCAGAAATCAAAATTATTGGAAGAGTTGCAAGATGGTGATGGTATCTTGGATGTGGAGGATATTCAAAAACTCCAACAAGAGGTCAGTGATTTGCTGGAAGAAGATGATGTGAAATGGCGACAACGGGCCAAGGAAAACTAGCTAAAACATGGAGATAAAAATACGAAATATTTCCACGCATGTGCGACCCAAAGACGACGAGCCAATCAACTGAGCAAAATCTTGGATGAGGAGGGGATGATATGCTCCACCCAGACCGACATCGAGCAAGCTTTCAAGAAATATTTTCAGAAGCTATTTACGACCGGCAATCTAACTGGTGTGGCAGGATGTCTCTCGACATTATCTTCCAGAATCACAGTAGGGATGAATGAACAATTACTTCAAGAGTTTACCAAGGCTGATGTGAGTGCTGCACTAAATCAAATGGCGCCCTTCAAAGCCCCAGGCCCAGATGGTTTTTCGGCTGACTTTTTTCAAGAGCATTGGGCATCCATTGGTGAAGAGGTATGTGGCGCAGTACTTGGATTTCTAAAAACTGGGTATTTGGCTAGTGATATAAACTCTACATTTATTGCTTTGATTTCGAAGATTAAAAATCCCAGTTTAGTGTCAGAGTTCAGGCCTATTAGTCTATGCAACGTCATATATAAGATTATTTCCAAGATGTTGGCGAATAGGCTGAAACAGATTTTGCCACAAATTATTTCTCCAAACCAAAGTGCGTTCATACCTGGGCGGCTGATATCTGACAATGTCCTAGCGGCGTATGAAACTCTTCACTCGATGCATACCAGAATCTGGGGAAAGGAGGGATTCATGGCCCTCAAACTGGACATGAGTAAAGCTTACGATCGGGTTGAATGGAATTTTTTGGAGGCTGTCATGGTTAAGATGGGCTTCGCACCAAAGTGGATTGAGCTCATTATGACTTGCGTCAGGTCAGTTTCTTACTCAATTCTTGTTAATGGCCAACCAGTGGGGCAAATACTACCTACCAGAGGTATAAGACAAGGGGACCCCTTGTCCCCCTATTTATTTATTCTTTGTGCTGAAGCCCTGAGCTCCCTCCTTCATCATGCGGAACGATCGGGGTACCTTTCGGGTGTCCCAACGTCAAAACGCGGACCTCGATTAAATCATTTATTCTTCGTAGATGACAGTCTTCTTTTTTGCAAGGCAAATTCAACGGATTGGCACAGATTGTCGCTTATATTGGATCGGTATGAGAAGGCCTCCGGTCAGAAGCTTAATAAAGCCAAACTGCCATTTTTTTTTTCAGCAGGAATACTAGCCAGAGGGCCAGGGACCTCATCCTCCAATTATCAGGCATCCCAGCCACTCAACGATTCGACAAGTATTTGGGGTTACCTGCACTTGTGGGTAAATCTAGATCACGAGAGTTCCAAGGCATTAAAGATAGAGTGTGGAAAAGGCTGAATGATTGGAAAACAAAATTCCTATCTCAAGCTGGAAAAGAAGTCCTATTAAAAGCAGTGGTCCAAGCGATACCTACATATAGTATGAGCATCTTCTTGATTCCCAAGGCACTCTGTCGAGAACTAAACTCTATGATGCAAAAGTTTTGGTGGGGTCACAAGGAGAATCAATCAAAAATTCATTGGATGAGCTGGGAGAAGATGGGGCTTTCAAAAGCTAAAGGAGGGTTGGGCTTTCGTGATTTACCTTGCTTTAATAAAGCTCTTCTGGCTAAACAATGCTGGCGGCTCTTACAAAATCCTAGTGGTTTGGCCGCTCGTATCCTGAAGGCAAAATATTTTCCCCGAGATTCTATGTTGACAGTGGAGCTTTGTAAGAGGCCTTCTTTTGCTTGGCGGAGTATTTGCTCGGCCCGGGAGTTATTATCAGAGGGGTGCATGTGGAGAATTGGGGATGGGAATTCAGTTAAAATATGGAGAGAAAAATGGCTTCCCCGCCCTACCTCTTTTACAATTCAATCCCCAAGACGGATTTTGGCATCTGACGCAACTGTGGCGGAATTAATTGACCCTGAAACGAAATGGTGGAATCTGTCTCTACTTGCAGAAGTTTTTAATCCCGAAGAGGCAGATATCATTGGTAAAATACCTCTTAGTCGCTACGGACATAGAGATGTGATGATTTGGCGGAGCACGTCATCTGGGGAATTTACAGTTCGAAGTGCCTATCATCTAGAGAAGGAAAAATATGAGAGGGACAGAGGCGAAAGTTCCAAAGGACCTGATTGCAACAAAATGTGGTCTACTATCTGGAGATTCAGAATTCCAAACTCTGTGAAAATGTTCCTGTGGCGGGCATGTCATGACATTCTCCCAACAAAGGAAAATCTAAAGAAGAAAGGTATTGTTCAGGATTCCTCTTGTCATTTCTGTAAGTTGGAAGGTGAAAGTACCATGCATATCTTGTGGAATTGCCCCGCCTCTAATGATGTCTGGGGGGGCATGTGCGACGAAATTCCAGAAGTGTACAACGGGAGGTGATTATTTTATGAACCTAATAGCAGCTTTGAGCGACAAATGTACCGAGGAGGAATTTGAATTTTTTGGTGTGTTGGTGCAGCGCATCTGGTTTAGAAGAAATAAGGTAATTCATGGGGGAGACTTTACTCCTCCCAACTTACTTATCCAGGAGGCTATTAGCTTACATCATACCTTCCAGTTGGCCAATACTAGGGAAGGGGTGGAAGTTTCAGATCAAAGACTGACAGAAACAGCACAGTGGCGCCCTCCACCACAGGATATTTACAAAGTGAACTGGGATGCAGCCCTAGACTCAGTCAATCATCGGATGGGGGTAGGAATAATAGTCAGAGACTACATGGGAAGGGTGATTGCAGCACGAAGCAACACTGTAGCACTTTGTCCGGAGCCTGTAGTGGCGGAAGCAATTGCGGCCTTACATGCAGCTGAATTTAGCAGAGATCTGGGGCTCTCAAAGATTATTTTAGAGGGCGACTCACTCCAAGTGGTGAATGCAGTTCAAGACTCGGGACAAAATTGGAGCAAGTATGGTCATATAGCAGCTGATATTCAAACTGTTCTCTAAGTGTTTCAGGGTTGGCAGATCTGCCATACCAAGCGATCTACCAATTATACGGCACATGGGTTGGCCAAAGAAGCGAAGTTAAATGTCATAGATAGGGTATGGATGGAAGAAATTCCAAGTTGTATCTATGATCTTGTAACCTTAGAGTGTAATGCTCTGCTATCTTAGAGTTTTTTAAAAGCTAGCTCTAGATTTTCCTTTATTGATATATGAAAGTTGATCAAAAAAAAAAAAAAGTCACAAGTGTCATGATGATTATAAGTGAGTCTTTGGATCAGATGAACAAAAAGCTGGAGTTATATATAATCAATGCTTTCTCCTAATGTAACGTTGCTTAATCATGTCTTTTGAATCAATTTTTATCTTGAGCACCTATTTACAACCAATAAATTTATCTATGGTGGGATTTCATTAATTAATGAACTCCCAGGCATCATTATGCTCCATAAATTATACATTATTCATCATATAGCATTAAGCCATTCTGATTGAAAACTAGCCATTTCATATGCTTTTTTGTAGAGTAAATAATATAAAGGTTTGTGTGGCTAAAGTGTCATCTTCCAATACCTTATTTTTTAATTAAACGAATTTGTCTTCGGTGTTAGCCAGTATTAAAAAAAAAAACCTTGAGAAACATATTTGGATTCAGGAATTGTTGGATCATTTGGGCCACCAATTTTTGCAAAAGATGAGATACTTTAACCTTTATGCTTGGCTTTGTGCAGTTCGTCAAGGAGTCCATGCACCTCCATTTCTTCCCCCACTACAACAAGCAGCGCAAAACCCCAAAAGATTTATTCACCGATAGCCACATTAACCTCGTGGAAAAAGGGGCGACTGGCTAAACAAAACTTCCGAATCATGCTCTATCGTCGCTGCACTCATTGCCTCCGTGGCCTTCACCACATCCTCCACAGTCCCTGGAGGAGTGTAGGAAAGTGGCATTCCAACGCTTGAAACCCAGCCCGCATTCAACGTCTTCGCCATCTCCTCACTCGTTGCACTCTGCTTCTCGGTGACTACCGTTGTCATGTTCCTCGCCATCTTAACATGATGGTACCAAGAGAGAGATTTTGGCAAAGATTTGCCGACAAAGCTCTTGGTAGGCTTAATGTCGCTCTTCGTTTCCATAGCTTCAATGCTCATCTCCTTCTATGCAGGACATTTCTTTGTGCTCAAGGATGAGCCGAAATATGCGGTGTTTCCGGTATATGCAGTGACGTGCCTGCCAGTAACATTTTTTGCTATGGTGCAGTTTTCGCTCTATTTTGATCTTATATGGGCTACCTTCAAGAAGGTTCCACAGCGTAGCTACAACGCGGTGCCTCTCTAACGTGTTTGTTCTATTTGTTTCCTTTTTCTTTCTATAGATCTTCTCTTTCTTTCTGGGTGTTTGTGTGGATGACTGCGTTTGACAAAATATATATATATATATTTTCTATATGAAATTAATGTTGGATAAGATTTCCATTGCTGGTTCTGTTTCATGCAACCGTATCAGCTGGTCAGCATTAATTACTGAAGAAGAATGAGATTTAATTTGCGTGTGTAGCCTCTTGCTCTCAAAAAAACTACTAGCTACAAGCATAGCTTTAGCCTTCAACGCAAGTGCATACCATTGCATTTAAGAAAGATCAGGGAGGTTGAAAGGTCAATTTCTTACTAATATATAATAACATAATAACGAAAATACAAATAGTTTTAGGAAAAAGAACTTGAAAAAAGTTTACCTACGCTGGAAAGTTTATGTACTTTATTTTTTAATTAAATGAAATGAGAGCTAAGTAGTCAGAACATATAATTAGTTACGCTATCCCGTCCTTGAAAGTTTTATATGCGCATAGTGTGCAATGTCAATGGTCTAGTACTTATGTATAGAAAATGTTGACGATATATTCATTCTCATTCATCCAAAAAAACGAACATATGATCGAGGACTTCTTATAAGCTACAATGCAATATCACAAATTCAAATATTTAAGGCTAGACTAAACTCTCTACAGATTGGGTTTAAGCAGGACTCTAGCTGGCCATTGGGCTCTATAGCACTGCAAGTCTCCTAGTCTCATTCTCGCGCCCTGAAAAATTAGTGTAGAATTTTATAATAAAATGAAATATGTGAAAGGACAGCAACAGTAAGAGAGAGACACAAGAAATTCAAGGCTACATCTTGTTTACATTGAATTGATTATTTTTGCAATAAAAATAACCCTATTTATAAGAACAATGGGATAATTGGGGTGAATACAAGAAAAATAATCAAATATCTCAGATTTGATTACAATCACACATCTATGATAAATACTTAATAAGGAAAATCTATCAACTTTATATATGGAGGCTTATCCTTTTAATTACAATGGTGTCCTAGATGTTGGTATCTTATACATCATATGCACAAGATCATGCTTTAAAAAAAAAACGAAGGGAAAAATACATTTTACCTCCTCAAAGATTCACCACTTTTTTGATTTTGCTTTCAATATTTAAAAATTGAAAATGCATACTCAAGAATTTTCTGACTTTTGCAATATTGCTCATCCGTTAGCAAGCAATTTCCGTCTTCTTTGATGGAAAATGACCATATGCATCGTACGTGGATTTTTAGTAAATGAAAAGTTTGAAATGTCCCATCTTCCTTTAAAAAAACAAACGACTATTGGGTCTTGATAGTATGGCATAGGGTCACTGCCTAAGGAGACAGATATTATGTTGAAGCCATCTTCTACGGCGGAGTCAATGCCCTCGAGAATATCAAAGGCCACGTATCTTTGGGCTTAACAGACCTTGTACACGGTGATTCACGCTTTGAGTGCAACGCCTATGGCAACCCCATGGGCGAAGCCGAGAAACAATGCGTCGTTGACGTGTCTTCCTGCAGCTATGGATGCAAGCTGTGTGCCATGGCCGACCGTGTATCGGGCTGAGTTGATGAGCTCAATCTCTTCGTCCAGTCCACAGTAAATCCAATAATTACGCAAAAATAAAATATACTACATAAAATAGCATTCAATCAAGTTGATTCTCTTTTTATTGAAATTTCGGACGGGATTTTGTTTCTCGCCTTTATGATAGATTTCAAAAAAAAAAAAGAACTTATAGAAAGGATATTTTTTGTAAGAACTAAATTTTTATTTTTCCTGTAGGAACAAAGAAGTAGAGAAGTCATGAGGACCTGAATGATTCAGAACTACACCAAATCAATAAATAAATAAATAAACAAAAGATTAAGAACTGTAAAGTAGTTAAAGAAATAATTTGCCACCCTTTTGCTTTAATATCCTTTTTTTGCTTTCGCCTTTAAAGAATTCGTTTCTTTTTTTTTAAAGTGAGATTGGAATATTATTCTTTTGTTCAAAAAGAGAAGGTTAAATTTCGTTGTGAAAAAACATGGGGAAAAATTCATCCTGAATACTGATGTGGAACATACTTTGCTTGAGTCCCAGGGTCTTGTGGAATCCATGTGGAACATACATAGCTTATTCAAAACATGACATTCTCTTCACTTGTCGGTTGTCACGACTCATCATTTATATAACCTATTTCAACTGAGTAGTAGTACTGTTCTTGATTTCTTTTCCTTCATTACGTTTCTCGCTGCGCGGGAGATAAAAAGTGTTTTTAATGTATTCCAGATGAGGTACTTTTACTCTGCAAACAACCGTACACAAATATTCCTAACTTGTTTAATTAAGTGATGCTTTGACTAGCTCGTGCGCAAAAAAAAAAAAAAAAACAAAAAACAATTTGAGAATGTGGAATAGGCTTTCCTTTTGTGAATAGCACAGGACTCAGTTTCTAGTATAAATAAATACAGCAATAATATTCCCAGTCTCACCAGCTGCTATACACAACCCTAAACCTGATCTATATATTCACTTTGTCTTCCCTTGTTTCTAGTAATGGATTCCCCGCAGATGACAAATGATCAGGACGCGGAAAGAATGAAGAATGAATTGTTTCAAATGGCCATGAAAGGCAAATGGGATAAAGTTGTCGAGATATATAGCCAGAACCGAGAGGCTCACAAGTTCAAGAGCACCAGGTCAGGAGACACCGCATTACACATGGCTGTCTCTGATGGCAAAGAAGAGACAGTCAAACAACTTATACGTATATTAACTTCCACTGGACAAGAAGGCAAGAAGGCTCTTAAAAGTGGAAATAACACAGGGAATACTCCTCTTCATGTTGCTGCATCAATGGGGAATGTGGGTATGTGTCAATGCATTGCGAAAGTTGATGAATCATTGGTGGGCGTTCGTAATAAGGACGGCGAGACTCCATTTTTCTTGGCAGCGCTCCATGGTAAAAAGGAAGCCTTCCTTTGTCTTCTCCAAATCTGTGGTCGCGAGGATAGTCTTCGTTATTCCAGGAGGGATGATGGTGAGACTATTCTTCATGTTACCATAGCTGGAGACTTTTTTGGTGAGCATTTCTTTTTTTTTTCCTATTTAGTAACGTACGTATCTTCGTTAGGATTGATGCCCTTATAAAAACATATTTTAATTTTTTTTTTTAGAGATGAATTAAAGTCTTCAAGTTATATAATATATATATTATATATTATATATATATTATTATATATATATATATATATATATATTATATATATATATATATAGAGAAAAACTTCACTGAGCACCCCTAATATTTCGTTTTTTTACAATTATATTTTTAATTTTAAAAAATATCAATTATGGTCATTATCTTTTAGAAATTTGGCAATTTTTTGTTTTTTGAATCTATCATAAAGGCGGAGAAACAAATCCCGGGTCCGAAATTCAATAAAAAGAGAATCAACTTGATTGAATGCTATTTTGTAGTATATTTATTTTTGCGTAAATTATTGGATTAAGCTTGAGCATGGACGACCAGATGAGTATCAACTGGCCCATAGCACTCTGCTCCATGTCACACAGTAAATCCAATAATTACGCACAAAATAAAATATACTACATAAAATAGCATTCAATCAAGTTGATTCTCTTTTATTGAAATTTCGGACGGGATTTTGTTTCTCGCCTTTATGATAGATTTCAAAAAAAAAAAAAAAGAACTTATAGAAAGGATTTTTTTGTAAGAACTAAATTTTTATTTTTCCTGTAGGAACAAAGAAGTAGAGAAGTCATGAGGACCTGAATGATTCAGAACTACACCAAATCAATAAATAAATAAATAAACAAAAGATTAAGAACTGTAAAGTAGTTAAAGAAATAATTTGCCACCCTTTTGCTTTAATATCCTTTTTTTGCTTTCGCCTTTAAAGAATTCGTTTCTTTTTTTTTAAAGTGAGATTGGAATATTATTCTTTTGTTCAAAAAGAGAAGGTTAAATTTCGTTGTGAAAAAACATGGGGAAAAATTCATCCTGAATACTGATGTGGAACATACTTTGCTTGAGTCCCAGGTCTTGTGGAATCCATGTGGAACATACATAGCTTATTCAAAACATGACATTCTCTTCACTTGTCGGTTGTCACGACTCATCATTTATATAACCTATTTCAACTGAGTAGTAGTACTGTTCTTGATTTCTTTTCCTTCATTACGTTTCTCGCTGCGCGGGAGATAAAAAGTGTTTTTAATGTATTCCAGATGAGGTACTTTTACTCTGCAAACAACCGTACACAAATATTCCTAACTTGTTTAATTAAGTGATGCTTTGACTAGCTCGTGCGCAAAAAAAAAAAAAAAAAACAAAAAACAATTTGAGAATGTGGAATAGGCTTTCTTTTGTGAATAGCACAGGACTCAGTTTCTAGTATAAATAAATACAGCAATAATATTCCCAGTCTCACCAGCTGCTATACACAACCCTAAACCTGATCTATATATTCACTTTGTCTTCCCTTGTTTCTAGTAATGGATTCCCCGCAGATGACAAATGATCAGGACGCGGAAAGAATGAAGAATGAATTGTTTCAAATGGCCATGAAAGGCAAATGGGATAAAGTTGTCGAGATATATAGCCAGAACCGAGAGGCTCACAAGTTCAAGAGCACCAGGTCAGGAGACACCGCATTACACATGGCTGTCTCTGAGGCAAAGAAGAGACAGTCAAACAACTTATACGTATATTAACTCCACTGGACAAGAAGGCAAGAAGGCTCTTAAAAGTGGAAATAACACAGGGAATACTCCTCTTCATGTTGCTGCATCAATGGGGAATGTGGTATGTGTCAATGCATTGCGAAAGTTGATGAATCATTGGTGGGCGTTCGTAATAAGGACGGCGAGACTCCATTTTTCTTGGCAGCGCTCCATGGTAAAAAGAAGCCTTCCTTTGTCTTCTCCAAATCTGTGGTCGCGAGGATAGTCTTCGTTATTCCAGGAGGGATGATGGTGAGACTATTCTTCATGTTACCATAGCTGGAGACTTTTTTGGTGAGCATTTCTTTTCTATTTAGTAACGTACGTATCTTCGTTAGGATTGATGCCCTTATAAAAACATATTTTAATTTTTTTTTTTAGAGAATGAATTAAAGTCTCAATTATTATATATATATATATATATTATATAATATATATAATATATATATATATTATATTATTATATATATATATATATTTATATATATAGAGGAAAAACTTCACTGAGCACCCCTAATATTTCGTTATTTTTACAATTATATTTTTAAATTTAAAAAATATCAATTTATGGTCATTATCTTTTAGAAATTTGCAATGTCAACTATTTTGTCAAAATTTACCCTTCAATCAAATGGTTGAAGTTGAAATACCTAAAATGCAATTTTTTGGTAAAAAAAAAAAAAAAAAACAGTTTCTACCAAATTTGACCCACCGTTGACTCACAGGTCGCGGGTCAAGTGACCGGCCAGGCCATGGGTCACTCACCGTGACCCACATGGGTTCTCTTTTCTTCTTTTTTATTATTTTTTTAATGTTTATTTAAAGTATTTTTATAATTTTATAAACATCTCAAGGTTATTTTAGAAATTTCAATAATCAGCCATTTAATTTAAGTTGAATTTTAACGAGATTGTTGACATTACAAACTTTTGAAAGATAGTGACCCTAATTTAATACTTTTTAAAGTTTAATTATATGACTGCAAAAGTTATGAAATATTAAGGATAGTAAGTGAAGTTTTCCCTATATTTTATATGGTTTTGCAGCATTGAGTCAAAGGGCATAGCTAGCATTTTAGGTTTGGGGGAGGCAAAATTGAAAAATAAAATAAAATTGTGAAGTAAAAATAACTTTTAGAAAATAAAAAATTTGGGGCAAAATTGAAAAAAAAAACAATTGGGGGTAAAAATAAATTTTTAAGGCTATATTTTAAAAAATTTAAAAAATTTAAGAAAATTTTAAATTTTTTGGAGAGGAGGGGGGGGCGAGAGGGGGGGGGGGGGGCTGTGAAGTCATGTGGCTCCGCCCTTGATTGAGGGTGACTAAAGCACGAAAGATCTAAATCACAAATTCTTTATAACTTTTAAATTTAAGTTCGTAATTTGTGAAAAGATTATGCATTTTATCTATGAAAAGACTAGCTAGATATTAATTACTATATAATAGAATGATTTGTCCTCGTTGAAATGGAGATTTTTAACTAATATGTTTGTACATTTGGAATGCATGCATTGAACTGGACAACCATGAAAATATGTATGTTCTACACATTAGGGTTACTTGAACTTGTCCATTCCCGGACTTTATAATTAATTATAGCCCATTATGGGGTGCCAACCATGTGGTTTTTTTGAGACAAAAGAAAAAGAATAGATTTTTCTCCTTTCATATTGAGAAAGAGAGAAAAGAAAGAGATTCAGCCCACTCTCTCTAGCTAGGCCATATAATAGAAAATAGGAAAAATAAGATTACAAGGTTTTTGAACTATTCCTAGAAAAAGTGTTTAATGACATACCATTCTTCTCGATTAGATAAAATATTAGTTTTTATGGTCCTTTATTTTGTGTTTTGATTCTTAAATAATATCAGTAAAACGATTTAATGGCAAAATTTAAAAAAGTTTTGATTTTCCATTTTGTTATCAAAAGTCAAAACTAATAGTCTCCCTTGTAAAACATGTTGACATCAACAAAATTGATCGTTAGCAGATATCTAGTGAAGCACGTTTTGTATGCTAAAACAGCTTTCATTTTGCCCTTGACAGATTTGGCATTTCAAATAATTCACTTGTATAGTTATGAGGACCAAAATCTGGGCCTAGTAAACAAAATTGATAGGGAAGGATTCACACCTCTTCATCTACTAGCGAGCAAGCCTTCCGCTTTCAAAAGTGGTAGCCACCATGGACGATACTACAAAATCATTTATCACTGTAAGTGTCACTAAACCATATATAGCGCGCGTTGCCAAAAAAAAAAACAAAAACAAAAAAGGACTATTTGAACTTCATTCCTTCCTTTTCATTGTTGTTGCGTGCTCTTGTTTACTTCTCCATTGTTGAGACATTATCTAGTCATAAAGATTCCACTCATAGAAGTAATGACAAGCTTCTCAACAAAGACAATAAAGAGACAATTCATACGTTAAAAGAAGTTGTATGGTTGAAGATAATAATTTCACAATGCATTGAAGACAATACGTTAGAAGATGGATAAGTAGATTGAATTGAAGATGAATAGTTGTAACAACTCATAACTGTTATAGAATTAAGTTGTATGGTTGTATATTAGTTATAAATATAAATACAATGATCCCACAATATACATAGAGAGAAATATGTAATACTAAAATCTGAAATGGTATCAGAGCCTTCTAAAGGCACCACTGCCATTTTCTTCGATCCCACTATTTTGTGGTCTTGTCAATGGCTACACCTCCATCTTCTAACACTCCTTCCTCATGATCAATTACAATTCGGGTCTACATAGTCAAATTCTTCCTCTACAATTTGATTGGAAAATTGAAAGGAATACCCTACACATGAAAAAAAAAAACATCGAGCGAAACACCCCATATTTTGTCACTTTCACTACGATCTATTCATTTTCTTCTCGTACAGGCAAGGAAGAGTAACCCAGTTTTCTTTTGATTTCCTTTTCGGTGGTTTTCTCCACAATAAGGAATATAGCATCTTGTTAAAGTGAACATGCCATTAAGTACTTATCTGATTCGTATTATCCAGGCTCTACAAATTAGCTTAACATCTCTTCAAAGCCCCCTTCTAGTTTCTCACGTTTAAATCAATCCTTTCCAAATTAATCAATACTACAACCTCCGAATCTCTCTCTCACACGAATAAATGTTGTTGAATATACTTTGAATCCACTTCACCTGAGTAAGCACTTCTTTTCTCCATTTCCATTTTTCTTTTTGGGTCATTTTTATTTCAAATCCATTTGACTTAGTCTCCCTCCAAATCTCTATTGCCTTTAAAGCATCAGAAACTTCAACTCCTAAGTGTGTGCTTTTTTTCTTTTTGCTCTTTGTTTAAGAAATTTGATTGATTTAAATTTGGGGCAATTTACAAGAAAAAGCTAGTTTAGAGCATTATCATGCTAGGAAATCACTCTCTTCTCTCCTTTAGTTGCTTGGACTCCTCTCTGGGTAGCATCAAGATCAAGTTTGTTGTGGTTATTAAGTCCTTCTTCTTTATGGCTATCGTTGTATGTCGGGATTCTTCAGGGAGCCTACTCTATGTGGCGTTTAAAGCCTGTCCCTCTTGCTTTCCCAATATGGGTGAAGCTTATGATGCTCATCTTGTTGTTGAATCAAGTTCTGTTCTCAAGCTGGAAAATATAATTTTGGAGGGCAATTCTCTCACAGCCATTCTAACTCCACCACCGCTAACATTTCCTAAACTCAACTTCTACATTCCATCTGCTAGAATGATGTTCCACCTTCTTGGAACAATGAATGATACGGTCTGCACCCTTCAACCTTTTGCTAAAAGTGGCTTCGTCAATGATTGGATTCCTCAGGTCTCCAACATTGTATTTTTTGTCTTCCTTTATGTTCAAACTCACTCACCTCAACAAATTGATGCGGCACTTTCTCTTTATTCTGTTTTCTTTGAGAATACTCAACTGACTTAAGCATCGGTGGTTCCCCCGCTGACCCCTAAGCCGACGCCACTCTTATGGTTCTCTTCTTATCTTGTAGGTGACCAGTCGTTTGGTCCACCATGTTTAAATCTGCTTCTGCATGTTGGACAAGGATAAAAACATGCTAAGAACTAGAAGATAAAAATTCTATAATTCAAAAAATTTAGAAGTACTTAAAAAGACAATCTCTTTTTGATTTGGTTGAATCACATACGCTGCAAAAATAATTATTAGCAACCAAATTTTCCTTTCATTAATCCTCTCTTTAGGTGACCCCTCACCTCAGGACACTATTAGTAGCTTCCCTTAGATTTTTCTTAAGTTTAAGGAAGCAATTAAGCTACATTTTATTTTCCTATTCAAATACATTTCAAAATAGCTTATCTTATTCCTTACCTATTCTATTTAAATATTCATTCAAATGAAGCTAGGAGAAAGAGAGAGTAAAGAGAGGAAAGTTAAAAGCCTTAGGCTAGGTGAGTTTTTGGGGATTTTCCCTATATTTAGGGAACAAAATGGGGTTTAGGGAGTCTTCTAAAAAGGCTTTCAATGTGGGTAAGCCCTAAATTATTCTCTAAAACATATGAAAATAGGGTTTGCAATATGTGGAGAGAAGAAGGGACCTAGCTTTTATATACAAAAATATTTCCCATAACATACTCCTAACCTGATTAGTGTTAGAAGCCTACATACATTAATTTACTACATCATATAAGACTATTATTCCTACACAACTAAGGTGCACAAAACCTAATGACTAGTTATCACTCAACAATATTTTGAGCTACTTGTATATTAAATGTCCAACCTGTTCTTGCAAGCAAAAATTCCACACTCAACATAAGTTCAATTACAGGAAAATATTCAAAGACCTTAATCATTTGATTTTTTTTCCTTTTTTTTAAATTTTTTTTATGAATAAGCAAAATTTCATTCAAAACAAAAGAAGATACAATCAATCTGCATAAAAGCTGAAAAAAACGACATAACTCCCAAGTCTAGAAGACAGAAACCAGACTTAAAACCAATCAAACACAAACTGAGAAACCAAAACTAGGGACAAACCAAACTGCAGAAGAACAAGAGGATTTAACCAAGTAATTCTGCAGAGAGATTCCAAGAGTGACAAAGAAGGATATTTTTCTCTATTCAAGTGGGAATTGCCCCTCCCCACAATCCTAGAGCAAACTTCCCAGAAGATGGACTTCAGCAGCTGATCCTCTATTTTCGGATGTCCATTATGCTTGATCTCATTTCAAGCCTACCACAAGTTGTAGACTGTAGAGCTCAAGACTAGTCTACAAAGAGTATCTTGAAGGGTTGTTTTTTTTTTTTTTGTCCAAATTACTGCATTCCATACGCAGGATATCCTCCCATAGAAGAGGAGGATCCTCAACATGACAGTGAGCCATTCCTGCTCTCCATATGCGAGAGCTAAAACTGCACTAAAAAAAGAGATGACTCCGGCTCTCTAACATGTGTCTACAGAATAGGCAATAAACTAAACCGCTATAACCCCATTTTGCCAATCTTTCCCCTGTAGTAAGCTTATCTCGCATGACTAGCCACATAATAAAAGCCTACTTATGCAATGATTGTCTAGGAATCTTCATGGCAAATCTTTGTTCTATATTGTTGTTAAACTTATATTTGTTGTGATCTGTTTATTGTGTTTGAAATGAGAGAAACAATAGAAAGTTTAGAACTCCTACTCATATTCTTCATGATATAATGAGAGTTAATCCAACAGGCAACTTTGATCCCTTTCTAGAAAATAGCTTTAATTTCTTTCGAGAATGTGAGGCTTGTCTGAGGACATTCTAAGCTGGATTAACTAGGGTTTTCTCTCTCTCTCTCACTCTCTCTTTTGCTTTCTTGACCTTTCTCCTCCCTGGATGTAGGCTTTAATTCTTTGGGGTTTGCCTCAGTGCCATTATTTTCATTTTTTCTCAATAAAATATCACTTGTATATATAAGGAGTTCTGTGTTTAGGAATATAATTTTATCTTACATATAGTTATATGTTCCATAATGTACGTGGGGAAGCATCGATCTATGATTCCATGAGTACATTAAGTTACCTATATATGTACTTTAGGATCGCCATAAATATCGAAATATATTTGCTCTGGGAATCTACTAATTAATGGGTTGTCATGAGTAACATAATCGACCATTGTTCTTTAAAAAAAATAAAAAAATCAAATCCATATGTACGTGACATTAAATAATTTTATAGAAAGATAATTAAGTACCATATTTCCGTAGTACACATGCAAAAGGCACGTTAACTTAAATCATAATTTCATTTTTGATAAGAAAAATGATTTCTACAAATTATATCCGTAAAGAATGATGCGAAAAAATAAAATAAAATAACTGTTTTACACAGCCTGGCTCCCAGCAGAATCCTACCCCATATAGTTGAGGCGAGGAGCATGTTTGTTATTAACACTTACAAAAGAGTTGTGGGATAAAAATATATTATATAGCATTACTCTATATAATATTTTCTATATTTCCATTGTTTGTATGACATTACAATTTAGATAATATCGTTTGTATCCAGTAGCGACTATCACGGAATATTATTTATCCTTGATTGTTATTTGGAAGGGATATGGGTTGATACGCTCCAGGTTGACCCAAGAATAGAGAAGGTGGTTCGCGGGGTTACAGATATAAATAGTGTGGACACGTCAACGGCATCAAAAGAAAACGAAAAGGGTCTCAAGTATCCGAAGAACTACAGAACATGCGTTAACCTCATTCAATTGTTTTGGAATTTGGTTCGACAAGGTATGTGAATGAATTTATTCCTTTTTTTTTCTCTATCTACTGAACATATCAACCAATGACAAGAACACCATATCGTGGCAGATTTACGCCAGGAGATGATGATAATGAATTCTGCATGTATACATAGTTCGAATTCATTTTAGGATCCCGGCTTTGGGCAATTCATGAAGCCACTGTGTCATATTATATTGGTTTTAGATATGTGAAATTTTTCATGTCATGTTGAGGAAATTCCAGGAATTACACTCAACTTATTAAGACGTTATTAAGGAAAACAAACTGCGATTGTTGAATTAATGATACTTTCACGTTCAAAAGTAATGCTTTATTTTGCTTAGTACTGCTTTAAAGATGCATTTTACAGCTAAATGGTAAAAAGACTATTAGCATACACATGCAAAACCACCCCCACGGATGTAGTACGTGCAAGTTTTTGTTGTTATTATTCATTTGCTATATATGAGCTCATGATCGAACTAATTTTTTCTTAATTACCAGTCAATATCAAGGGAAAAAATGGAGCTGATTCAGACCCTGAAAGTGATCCAGGTGAGCAACGTGTAATTTAGCGAGCGTGTGTTTGAAAGCAAGCTGAGGGAGGAAAATATGACCTCCATGCAAAATAATTTTTTTAGAACCACCACACGTGCATGCATATGCTATATCAACAACTTCTGAAACTTGTTATATATATTTTCAGCCTATTCAAATGAGTTATTCTGTCTCGTTCAGGAGCTCGGAGCCATCAACCATTTCCACCTAATTACGTCACCTGCTTTGAATTTGTCAAGCTTGCAAACAGGGCAATGCTGGTCTTGCTTGGACTAGGTTTGTCAGTATATATATAACCAACGTAACTTTTTTTTTTTTTTCATGCGACATAGTATAAAAAAATTCACAAATATTTTTATCCGTAAATTATGACATATTAATTGAATTATCATCCAACTTTCTGTTTATTTAGAAGATGGAGTGTGGCGAGAACCTTCAAATTGCTAACACATAAGGTGCCACGTGTCTCGTTGACACACACACATATATATATATATATATATATATATGTATATGTGAAAAAGGCTAGGTGTTCATATTTTTTATTCATTCACTTTGTATGGAAATAAAGGGGATGGACAAACAAAATGAATAGACAAAATTGGACACACACACACATATATATATATAGCTAGAGATAAGTAGCTTCTTTTTTATAGCACAATATGCATTTATTTGTTTGTTATTTATAGTACTTTGTATATTATGTTTAACAAGGATATACCGAGATAAGAAAGATAGAGGATAAGAAAAAGAAGCACACATGGTCCGTTCAAATCATGAATGAACTTCTTCAACGTACTTCTATGAACGAAAATGGTAACACTGGGATGAACCCTCGGTCAAAGCAACCAGAAGGCGAGACACATCCGTATGGTGAAGGTGGCATGCCTCCTGAACCTTCAGAAGAAAATCAGCAGAAGTCAAATAGTCCGACTACCCATGAACCTTCAGAAGCTAACCAAAGCAACAAAAGCGAGAGTAAAGATACGGGTGGAGGAGGTAATACCCTATCCTTTTTAGTCCTTTCTGATTAGCTTACAAAACTCATAAGGGACTTTTAAGAGGATGGCCAGTGGGCGTTTAAAACTTCTTAAGGCTGCTAACTAATGACACTAATTGAGCATGTGTGAATAATTCTTCGAATATCTTGATTTATTCTTAGGTATGTACATATACTCAATCCCAAATATATATGCTATGTAATAACCGGGGTTTAAATTTTCGACTTGTATGGATTAATAGATTATAATGTACATGGCACACGTTGATCGAATTTCACATGATATATATATATATTTAATGGTATAGGAGAATCCCAATTGTAATTACTTCTTTTTATATCACGTAGATATTATAACTAGCATATTGCCAAGTCGTGACTCGAGGCATCCAAATTAAAGATGGTTGACCAACGGGCGGGGACTCGGGAGATCGATTTAGATGAACCATTAGACCAACCTCTTGAGATTAACATGCACAACTCCATTTTTTTGGTTTTTTTTTTTTTTTTATAATTCACATGTACAACTCAACTTGATAGCTCATATTAGCATAAAAGTTACTTTTACTTTAGCGTTTGATTGGTATAAGAAAAAAATATTTTTTTTCTCTAATACAATCAGTCCATATGGAAGTTGCCACCTTAGCAATGATTGTCGCAAACTGTTTAATCAAAGCCCAAAAATATTAATTGCAGGTGGGGACGAACACCACGAAAAGGCAAAGAACGAGACTACCATATTAATTGCAGCTAAAAATGGTGTCAGCAAAATCTCGGAGAGCATCAACGAATATTTTCCGGTTGCCATACGAGACAAGAATCCGAACAAGAAAAATATAATGCTGTTGATGGTGGAGAACAAGTCAGGACATGGTCTTTTGATGGGTAAAATAAAAAACGAATTTAATTGTTTGCTTTAATCAATCAGCCCATGGAAGTTGCAAACAGTTTAATCAAAGCCCAATTATACGTTGTGTTATTGGCAGGGAAGGGAATGCAAATGGGAGAGAGTCCCATATTAATTGCTGCCAAAAATGGTATCACTGAAATTGTGGACAAAATCTTGGAACTTTTTCCAATTGCCATACACGACATGAATTCAGAGAAGAAGAATATAGTACTGTTGGCGGTGGAGCACAGGCAACCGGATATATATCTACTCCTGCTAGGAAGAAATATCCAGAGAGACAGCGTGTTTGGGGTAGTGGACAATGAAGGGAATAGTGCCTTGCATCTCGCAGCAAAGCTTGGAGACTATAAGCCCTGGCTAATTCCCGGTGCAGCCTTGCAAATGCAATGGGAAATCAAGTGGTATGAGGTATGATCCTAATCGAATTTCATCTCTTTATTTTTTCCCATTACTGATTTAATCTCTTACCCTAGCTAGGTAGTCAAGACTAATAAAATTGTCATTAATTTTGTCATGTGTCATTTATGTTAGACAGTCATAAAATTAAGTATACTAAAGGAAGAATAGAATCCTCCCCATTTTCAAGTGTAATGGAAATTAACCATTTTGCTATCTAAATTAGATTCCATAGATCTAATAGTGTCTATGCTACCAAAAGTTTAAAAGGAGTAATGCTATAGGGAGGATTCAAGCTAGTCCTCCTTGAATACTGATGTAGCTTTTAAAATTGCTACCATGTCATTTAAGAGTAATACTAGAGGGATGACCCAAGTCCTCCTTGCATACTCCCAAAAGTTATGTGGCTTTTCAAATTATCATTGGATCAAAATTCAATAATCAACTATCACAAGTTCAATGGTGATTGTAAAAGTCACATTACTTTTGAGAAGACTCAAGAAGGACTTGGGTCATCCTTGGCCTCTTGCAAGAGTTTAAAAGAGTGATCGAGTTACTCTAAACTAAATTTTGTAGAGTAAATAATATAAAGGTAATAGTTTGTGTGGCAAAGCTTTTTTTTTTTTTTAACAAAGTTGTACTTCTTCGGTTAATATAAAAAATATGAGAAACAAGTCTAGTACTATGAGTAATACTAGAGGAAATACTCAGGTCTTCTTTGTGTCCTCTTAAAATTGATATAACTTTTAAAATTATCATTGGATTTGTTATAAACCACTATTGAATTTTGATCAAATAGTAAATTTTAAAAGCCACATCAATTTTGGAAGAGAAAACGAGGAAGACCTGAGTCTTCCCTTTGACATTACTCCTAGTACGTATTATATTGTTGGATCATTCAGACTACCAATTTTTGTAAAATATGAGATACTTAATTTATGCTGGATGCTAATTTGGCTTCTTGTAGTTCGTCAAGGCATCCATGACCCCCCATTTCTTCCCCCGCTACAACAGGGAGCGCAAGACTGCAAGAGAGTTATTCACCGAAACCCACATGGACCTCATCGAAAAAGGCGGCAACTGGCTAAACAAAACCTCTGAATCATGCTCTGTCGTGGCTGCACTCATTGCCACCGTGGCCTTCGCCACATCCTCCACAGTCCCTGGAGGAGTCAAGTCGGATAGTGGCACTCCAACGCTTGAAAAGCATCCCCCATTCAACGTCTTCGCCATCTCCTCACTCGTTGCACTCTGCTTCTCAGTGACTGCTGTCGTCATGTTCCTTGCCATATTAACATCACGGTACCAAGAGAAAGATTTTGGCAGGGACTTGCCGAGAAAGCTCTTGGTAGGCTTAACATCACTCTTCATTTCCATAGCTTCGATGCTCATCTCCTTCTGTGCGGGACATTTCTTTGTGCTCAGGGATGAGCTGCAATATGCGGCGTTTCCGGTGTATGCAGTGACATGCCTGCCAGTAACGTTTTTTGCTATGGTGCAGTTTCCGCTCTATTTTGATCTTATATGGGCTACCTTCAAGAAGGTTCCACAGCGTAGCTACAAAGCGGTGCCTCTCTAACATGTTTATTCTATTTGTTTAATTCCTTTTTCTTTTTATGGATCTTCTCTTTCTTTTTCTGTGTTTGTGTGGGTGACTGTGTCTGTGTTTGATAAAAAAAAAAATGTTTTCTATATATATGAAGTTATATACTAATGTTGGATTGGACCAGAATTCTCTTGCTGGTTCTGTTTCATGCAACTGTATCTGGTCAGTTAAATGTACTGATATTCTTGGACAATTAACTTTTTGCATGCTCTCAAAAAAACTACTAACTACTAGCATAGCTTCAGCCTTTAGGAAGTGCATACCATTGCACCTAAGAAAGATCAGGGAGGTTGAAATATAAACGGGGGCATTTTAACCAAAAAAAAAAAATTTGTGAAATTAAAAGGGGCGTTTGCAAAATCATTTATAATTCAGGGTGTGTAAGTGAAGTTCCCTTAAATTTTTAAAAAGTGCATTTCAACGAATGACTAAGTTGGTTTAATGGAATGATTATAGCGTTAGTAAAAGATGAGCACAAGTTCAAAATCTATACAAGACAAAAATTTTAGGAGAAAATATGCTTTAGTTACCACCACTTTTTCATTAACGCATGCAAACTTTAAAAAGTGACATTAGGGCCCATACTACCATCGCCTATCAAATTAAATAGTTTTGCATTTTTCTCTCCAAATAACCCTTAAAGTTATTTAAAACAAACAATTTGAAAAATTAAAATTATCAAAAAATTAAACAAAAAAAAATTACAAAATTGAAAATACCAAAAAGGGGTATGTATTGCTCTTTTAATATTAGCCCCTTAATTTTTCTTAAATGGTTAATTTCATTTTTCTTAAATGGTTAATCTCACTGGTGTTCCCTCAGCCATCTTTATACTCAGCAAAAGATCTCATCGTATCTGCCTTTGTGACATGACTCTTATCACCAAACATCTCTTTCAGGATAGTCATCATAGCCGAGGCAGTCTCCTGAAGCTGATGTTGTATTACATTAGTCACAGAGGATAGAATCTAATACTTGGCCATCTCATCAGAGTTTCTCCAACAATTAAATCACTGCTTGTCATCTTTTGAGGTGTCCTCTGCTGGAATATCTGGACATGCTTCTGTAAGCACGTATTTGTGCCCCTCTACAATAAGCACTATATCCATATTTCCTTTCCAATCGACATAGTTGGGACCAATCAACTTGTTTTGATTCAAGATAGTGGAGAAGGGGCTAAATGAAGACATATTGTATTATGAAAATATATATATTGAGCATATATCATGCATATATAAAATTTAACACAAACAAAACATGTAAACCCAATAAGACATATTATATTTGAAAAGCTACGACTACCTAATATGTAAATTAAAAATATCCTCCTTAGGGATCGCAAGGCTCAAGGCCAAGTTGAGGTACCTTTAATCACCTGATTAGGTGAGATGCTATCTCTCTATTAATGACACCAAGTGGAAAACAAAAAAAAAAAAAAACATTGTTACAACTACTATGTCATTAATAAATGATGTTCTAACTTCAGTCTCTGATCATGGATAACATAACTCCTTGGGAAGGTTAATATTTAAGATCAATCAAGTGTGACCATCAATTAAAACTGATGTGATTATCCAAGTAACTCCTCCTTGGGGTGGTCGTCATTTGGTTTTTAATCACATCGCCTTTATCCGATCTGGAGATCTATCTTGTAATCCATGAAACAAAACACACTCCTTAAGGATCACGAGGCTCAAGGCCAAGTCGAGGTATTCCATTTCAACATTACTATAGACCTATGATGAAGACTGTGAGACTTACATCCCGAAATCTCTCTCCTACTTGATATTTTAAACTCTGGGTTTACTTACAACAATTGTCCTTTCTTTCACAATTGCGACTTTGCCACTTTGTGTTTTTCAAGAAAATACTATCTGCTAATAACTTCAATTTTCTTTCAATCTTTTCTTGTACTTGAATGAAAAAATCCAAATCCAATTAATTAGGACCAATAAAATTTGTTTACATTCATGTAACAATGAAGATATGAAAAAATTGATTATTTGGCCTACACCGTATTTATAAAATAAATACAAAGCTGGTGTACAATAAATAGCATATATTTGTACCTTGGGGTATTTTGGTCTTTCAACCATAGTACCACCCTTGTATCAAAAATACCCTAGAGCATTATTACTGAAAAAAAAAAAAAAAAAAAACCATTTTTCACAATTAAAATCGCATTTCATCTTAGCATGCAGGATTTCCGATTTCCAAAGCCATCGACGAATATTAAAACGACCATAAATTTTTTCAATATTAATCGAAACGATGATCTGTTTGGACCATTGTGTTGAGCACAAATTTTTCTTGTGGAAACAAGCGCACAATTATATTTAAGACTTGTTAAAATAATTTAAAAAAATTCGTAATCCTACAGACCTGCTGTAAATTTTACAGCAACATTGTCTGGAACGTAAAATCAATTAAAAATAACTAACGATCTCCAAACAATATGAAACTTTCTAGTTGAGATCCTAACATGTTGTAGAACATGTTCTAGGTCTTAAATAAGAATTTTCGTTTCCGGAGATCATTGGAAAAATCCAAACATAAGCAATAGAAAAACAGAAAAACAGTTTTCTAAAACTTTTTCTTCCACATGTATCTAATAAAGTAGGCTCTAATACCAACTATTGGGAATAAACATGCAAATCAAAGAATTGTGCTGCAGAAAATAAATCTATTCCCTACTTAGGATCTACTCTATGAAGAACATGCGAAAAACATAAAATTACTTACTTACTAACTAGGGCCATGCCTTGGCTATATGAACGATGAATCATCTCCTCGACGAACGCTTCAAGAACTCTTTAGATTTTCTCACCAATGGCTAAAAAAAACCAAGAGTGTGGGCTCTTTCTAACTTTTCAAAATTTTAAATTAGCTCTCCGAATAAATATTCAAGGAGTGCTTGCAATTCTTAGCAAAGACTAAAAGAATTGTGTTGGAGTATTTTTTGACTGATTCATAGGATCCTCTATTTATATTCTTGAGAAGTGCATTAGAGAAATAAAAGAAGCAATATGAGAGAGCCACCATAAGGAAGTGGACGGCTAGGGTTATAAAACCCTAGCCTCCATTTCACCTTCTAGGAACCCTAGAAGGTGCCGCACAGTCACTACAAAAAAACGGAGGTCTCCCGGCGTTTTCTCTACCGGTGCCAAAACCCAAATGCTGCTATAGAATATCTATAGCAGCGTTTGGGTTTTGGCGCCACCAATGAACGCTGGGATAGTTAGAAAATTTGTCTGCATTTTTCTCCAAAACGCTGTTAGAACTGTCTTAAGCTAAACATGCCCATTATCCCCTGAAATTTCGAACCCACTATCTCTTAAAATTTTGAACCCACCACTATCTCCTGAAATTTCGAACGTATCACCGATATTTCGAAATGAGTGGATCAATTCGCGATCATTTAAGATCAATAGTGTCACCAATATTCTTCACAAGCGCTTACACGTGGGCTGATTATGCAGATTTGGCGCGCGCGGGATACTGGGTATGATTCAATCAGTAATGTTTGCCCTTTGGCTTTGTGCTTGTGGATTTTTGTCCCCTGGCAGTTGGTGGTTAGCTCTAATTGTAGAATTCTGATATATGGTGTCTGGATCGTTGGAAGAAAGTACTGTAAAGGTGAAATCTTATGGAGACAAAGTGAAAAAGACAGAGAAAATACGGACAATAGTAATTGATTAAATTGAATTTTCTCTCTGACCATCACCGTATATATAGAGTACAGTGCAACTCTTGGTGAAGAGTTGTAACTCTTAGAGAAGAGTTACAACTCTTGGAGAAGAGTTGCACTGTTTCACTTTCATATAACCTCCATCAAAGTTATCACCTTCCATGGGAGGGATGACCACACTTGTTATGGTGTGATCATCCCTAAACTATCTATAACGCCTCGCCTTTTAATATAAGGCGTAAGTGGTATTGTCTAAATAACCACATGTCATTACTACATAAGAAATAATGAATTCTTACAGTGAAATATATAAATAAGTACATGTATTTTTTTTTTGTACAATACCATAATCTATTTTATCAGCTGGCATATGACTTAACTGCTTAAAAACACATTTACTTATGTTTATCTTATTTGATGAGAATGGTAATTCTCACATGACACTTAGAGCAATTTAAAATACCTCATGATAAATATATATAAACATAATGTTCTTACATATTAAATACACACCAAAGCGATAACATATGTACCACATGTGGCACTTTTACAAGAGTAACTATGTTAATGTTACATTAAAAAATAAAGGAAGATACATACATGATACTAATATATATATAGTAACATATTGACTAAGAAAGGTAGTTTGTCATAACAAAGAGGCAATAAATAGTCTTATCCATATATATCAAGATCGACATAAGAACCGTAGCCATCCTGATCATCACCTTCCATTCCTGCACATTCATTTATGTAATTGTGGATATTACCACAATGACATAAATAATTAAGTGAGTCAACTGTTTCAATAAATATAAGGATTATTGATTTTATTAGTTATCACACTTATGAAAATAACATCTTCACATGATTATAAAATCAGCTAAAGAGATTTTCAAACAGAAACCATTTAACACAGCTGATAAGATAAACATATGAAAAAGCTAATAAATAATATAACATCAGCCATAAATACATATATGCATTCCACAGCCCATAACAATGAAACACATAGATACATATATGTCTAAAGCAAGAAAATAGTAATGAGATGAAATGACAGTTTTAAATGCAAGTCTTATTTCTTTTCTTTCACTCCACTCATGAAGAGCCGACACTCAGTTAACAGATATTTTTGGAGTCGACACTCCCTCCATATAAAGCTTATTTGTTTGTTGCTGAAAACCTATGGTCTCAGCCGACTGAAAGCCTATGGTCCCAGTCTTGTTATTATTAAATCTCTCACGGGAGCCTAAGGTCCCACTGGCAGCCATCACCCCTGCTACTTACCAGCTTTGTTATTAACATATTTATTAGTCACAACAATAATCACAATATGCATCAATCACACGTAAACAGTTTTAGGCAGTCAATAAATAAATCTACAATCATTATATTATTAAAATCAGTATCATTTCTCAGTAAGTAATTTATACTTACAGTTCTTGTAGGCTGCAGATATGAATACGTCACAGACAAATACTGCAATTTAATTTAAGCTTTTCATTAGTTAGGAATTTAATTACATGTTATTACGTCCTTTATTTATTTTAACTTCTTAATTTTACCAAGGCATTACTACGGCATATAAAAAAGGTACTAGCATTATTACATATTTTCTTATGAATATTATTATGGCATTTATCTAGTTAATGCCAAGATATTATTAAAGTAAAATGGGCATTATAACAGTATTAGTATGCTAAAGGCTTAATATTTTTGCATAAAATGAATATAGTAACTCCATTACTATAAATAATGGATATAGTATTTCAAAAACACATGGGCAGCATAACGGCATAATTATGAATAATTCATATAATATCTTTGTAAAATTTTGGCAGAGTAGCAACATTAATGTAAATAATGTTAAAAATGTTTTAAACTTTAGGCAGCGTAACGGCACATTTATGAAACGTCTAATTAAACTTAGGCATTATAACGGTGTTTTGATCATTTAAATAAACAATGTATATAAAAAAAAAAATTGAGTGTAAAACTTTGTTTAAAATATTCTCTAAAAAAAAAGCCATGCACTTAAAGTAAAAATAAAAGCTATTTAATCACTTAGCATGGATGAAAAGCTTATCACACTCTCTCTCTCCCTCTCTCTCTCTCTTTCTTTTTCCTTTAGTTTGAAAGTGAGAAGCCGAGTGAGTGATAGTGAAAGTGAAAGTGAAATTCTTCTCCTATTTATAAAGCTTTTAAGGGCTGAGATGATCTTACTATTTCACTATCGATGGCTAGGGTGCAAAAACAATCGGATAGAATCTCAAGCTTACACATACTTAAACTTTATTTATTACCGAATATTTTCTGTATCTTATCTGTATACTAATGATTACCATTCATTTAACAATTCAACAATTCACTTTGATAGTCTGAGTGCCAGTGGAGAGAGTGACGTGAGTGCTAGGTGCAGGCTCCCCCCCCCCCCCCCCCCTTTTTTTCTATGTTTTTCGTCCAGCCACCATGCTGTGTGGTTTGGACAAAATTTTGTCCCCTTCCCGAAATCCAAAAATCATGAAATTTGGAGGCTAGATAGAGGACTATCAGACGAGTATTTTGACTTTTGAATCAACCAAATCAGAGTTCATTTGACCCAATTTTCATTATTTTTAGTTTAAAGTTCATTTACACTTTTCATTGTACTAGAGTCTAAAAAGTGTTCCACTAGACTCCAAATTTTTACCATATGTTCTATAAACACTACATATAGATAGAGAAGTACGAGACGAGTATTCCGGCTTTTGAATTAATCAAATCGGAGTTCGTTTGATCCTATTTTAGTTTAAAAAGTGTTTAAAAAGTGTTTGAATAGACTCTAAATTGCTACCATGTGTTCTATACACACCACACCTATAATGGTTAACTTCATAGTAAGAATCGGGTATTCTTATGGTCCTAAATAATTATTTTTCTTGGGCGTCACATCCTTCCCTCCTTAACGGAATTTCGTCCCCGAAATTAAAGTTACAAAAAAAAATTTCTCAGCTAATCTCCAAATCAAGACTCAGATTATAACTTAATCATAAATCAAAGTTTTCTCTTATCCTTATCAAAAAGGGTGCGAGAAAATAATATTTATGCAATCTATCTATTATATTATTCCAATCTACCATAACTTCTATGTCTATTAGTCTTTTTTCGTTTTAGGCCCTGTCAAAGCTATTAAGAATATATATATCTATCCATCCTTGAAGTACTTAAATCATAATCCTATTACGCATACTTAAATCCTTTAAACATACTTGGTAAAAAAAAATATCTCTTACCTAATCATCTTCTGTATCGCTGAAGTCATGCTTTGTGGGTGACTGTGGAATTTCATCCATGGGATCCATAGGAATAAATTCATCTGGCTGCCCCACATTAAATTGACCTGCAATGTAAGGAGCAGGATCTACATGTTGATTACCCCATTCTTGAACTTGTTGCAAGATGTAATTTAACATAATCTATTATTCGTCGGATTATTCTGCACCTCTTGTTGCATCCAATAATAGTATTCAAGTGGATCTCCAATATGTCCCATTTTCCATATGATCTTTTCATGGTTCTTACCTCATCCTTGTGATCTTATCTTGAGAATATCCATCTATTAGCTATCACATAGCATTTCTCACTTTCCTAAAAATTAACTATGCATCAATAGAAGTGATGTATCAAGACCTATTCTCCACATTGTCATAATATATTGTAAACTAATTTTAAGTTTTTTTCCATTTTTTTTTTTTTTTTTGTCATTGGAATTCTATCTCTTATTCCTAAGAGAAAACCATGTTAATGACCTAGGGCCTCATCCTTCCGTTAACAACACACAGGGTCCTTTATAACTGTTCCCATGTTCATTCTTTTTCGGGTTCTAGCAAAGTTTGGCGAAGCGACTCCACTTATCCCAATAAAGCCTTATACTCAATTCTTTCATACTAACTCGTGCTTCTTAAGGATGCATTCCATAGAAATTCTTAATCCTATCAGTTGGGTACTAATACTACTTAATTTTAGTACAAAAGAAGATAGCGCATTTATCACGCAACCTGTGAATAATATGCTCACTTAACCAATGGAAGTTGTACCTGGCATCACTTTGGCCTTCTTGGTTTTGACTTTGATCTTCTTTGGTGTGAACATATAGACTCATACTGAGGATGCGTACTCTTGATCTTGCTGACCATTGCCTCCCTTAGATGCTTCCTTGGTACAGTTTCTAACCGGTGACTTGTTTGTCTATAATGTTTACATGCACCAGTTGTGACTCTGCATTTTTCAAAATGAGGCTTGTCAAGACGCATGGGCTTTTGCCATCCTTGAATGGTTTGGAAATCCTTTCTTGTTTACGAACATTGTGCTCTTATCAACATTGTTTTCTCTGCCACTGTTGTTTAGTCGCGGTGAAAGACAACCAATCACATGTTAGTCGCAACCTATAATCTGATTTCTCATTAATCTGAATTATAACTTAGAGCAAATCAACCCAAATCTCGTTATGCCATAAATTTTGGTCTATACCTCCATATAGATTTTCAAGCTATAATTATTACCTCTAGAGATCAACTCGAAAGTTGCTAGAGAATTCATATCTCAAAACTTTTAGTCAATGATTTTATCCCATTAAACAAACTCAAAATCATATGATTGTATTATTCCTCTTGAGTTCCACACATCATTATCTTTGTCAGGTCCTGAAAACATAAATCAAAACACTTGAATGATTAACAGCTATATTTCAAAATATCATGGTTTTCTTCGTGGCCTTACTAAGTTTCCCCCAATTAACCAGCCTTGTCAAAAGGATGGAAGAAAATAATATTTTCTTACGTTTCTTTATATCTCTTAATAATCTAGATCTGATAAGGTTGTCACAATAATTCAAACTTCTATCTCCTCAATTTGTATCTAGATACCAACCTTTTGTATAGTACCACGATCTATTTCTTGTTCCAGTATAGACATCTTCATCCTCAAGTGGTAGTGATTAGATCCTTATAATTAATTCAATTAAATTATGCCTCGAATCAATCCTCAAATCTGATGGTTAAACTATCCATCCAAAGAATAGGAATCTCACTAAGAGAACCCTTCTATCGCATATCAAACCCTCAATATTAACTAACTTAGGTTCTTAGTGCACTAGGAAAATTCCATAATTTACCATTGATAGGTCCTAACTTCTTCAAAAATTTATATAAATACTTTCAAAGATATCATTGATGATTATACCTCAAAAGTAGCGATAAGTACTAATGCATCTTATATACGTAGTCGCCTTATTACTATGTCTCAGGGCTTATTCATCCCACGTTGAGATTGTCATCTTGGTGGAATCTTTCTGCACCAAAACATCCAAATTGGTTAATCCTTATAAAAGTATATTTATTCAACTCTACTTTAACTCTTTTCAAATGATGATCTAGTTACTTATGCAGTAGGTTATAGGTGGGCGAATAAATACTTAACATCTATAAAACTATATATATTAAACTCAAAGGTCATATAAAAATCAAGGCGTTTATTTATAAACATAATCAATAGTGGCACTATATGTCAATCTACCTAGAACGTACTACTATTATACTACAATGGTTGTAACTGTAACCATGATTAACGCAGTTTATAAAATTTCAAAAGTCGTACCAATCCTTCTTTCTTAGAGTTCCTTAATACATTTTAAGTATAAGACCATTCTATTCTATTGGTCCATATTCCAAGTTGGTGTTGATGATGATGGGGGTGCTTTGGGGCAATCCCCAATTTTATGGTCTGTCCAACCACAGTGATAACAAGTACCAGTAATGACCCTACACTTCCTGAATGTGATTTCTGTCACTTAGAACATATAGGTCGATGTAAGGACTTAGATTGACTATGTCTTACTAAAGACATAAATGGATTACACCTTGGTTCTTGCCTGGAATTGCCACTAGTGGTTACCTTTTGGTTTGCCTAAGATTCCTGCGTCATTGAAAGATTTGAGAAGTACTGTTGGCTAAAATTATTCTTGACTTTGGTCCAAGTTATAACAAATTTCTTACCTCCTGATTCCACGACAAACAATTTCTTAAGGGCACGCCTCCCAATCCTAGCTTCTCTTAACAGCTTATAAACAGCAATCTTAACCCTATCCTTTGGTCTACAGCCTATCACTCCTAACCATTCCTCAATATTCTTGAGCCAATATTATGTTGTAATTAAATGTGGATTAGCGTTGTACATCGGGTGGGGTCATCCACTAAATTTCTCAAAGTGGTGTCACTCTTCTTCTTCTTCAGGTTCTTTTTCCTAGGTTATTACCCCAATCAACTTGTTTGCTGTTGACACCACAGCTCAAGCAGCATCCAAAATTTTTTGGTTCTCTTTATGATTCGTGAAATCTCCGACTGAAAATGGTCTCTTCTTTATCACTATCATCCTCTATTAAACTCTCATGAGCTGGATGCAATCTTAGATGGCATGATCCTGTACCAAAATAATAGTTAATCTAACAATCACCGTAAACACAGTTATGGAGAGTTAAACCGAAGTTGGCATTAAAAGTCATCTTATTCTTTACTTAGGCATATTTATAATATACATTCTCATTATTTATCTACAAGGGCACTCGGTAGACTTCACTATGAAGTTGCCCTTCTAAAAAGTCCTACTTCTTCTTCCTCACTTAGCAGGAGCCTTTCCTTTAGATTCTACTCTAACAACTTTGTCAGATTCAGATATGTCAGCCTCATATCCGGTACTCTTCTTTTCCTTTACAATGGTAGCTTTAGGGTTCTCAATCCATAAATGATTATTCTCAATTTTGAGGGTGAACTCCAATTTATGAGGCCCTATATCCTCTAGCTTCATCCGAATGGCTACCTCCTTGCCCTCATAGGTCGCCTTCATTTTCACACTTGTAATCTGTACTCCAGACATCTTGACTGTAAACAACAGTTAACAATCTTAATATCTATAAAGTTTCAAACAACAAATAAATAATAATAGTAAGTTTTTATTCCCTATAGCTCTTTGTGTCATATCTTAGTTCTCTATCCTATGTTGGTCCAGTCTCAAAGTCCTCAGAGCGAATTGCTTTGATACCATGCTGTAACACCCCGCCTTTTAATATAAGGCATAAGTGGTATTGTCTAAATAACCACGTGACATTACTACATCAGAGATAATGAATTCTTACAGCGGAATATATAAATAAGTACATGTATTTTTTTTTGTACAATACCATAATCTATTTTATCAGCTTGGCGTATGACTTAACTGCTTAAAAACACATTTACTTATGTTTATCCTATTTAATGAGTGATAAGCCTTGAATGTTGTGCATTCAAGCCCCTTAATTCGCATTTGTTAAACCTTAGTCATTTTGTAATATAACTTTTTGTCGTGTTTTTGTGTTAGTTAGTGCTTTCAGGTCTTATGGTGAATGTGCACTCTACATCATGGATTTCCTCAAAATATGCTGATAGACTCAACTTGACTCGAGCGACATCATCATTTGGCTCGAGCGAGATATACTAAACTTGGCTCGAGCGAGATATACTAAACTTGGCTCGAGCGTCATCATCACTTGGCTCGAGCGAACTCATAACATAGCTCGAGCGAACTCGGTCGCACCAGAATCCGATTTGAGATCTGCACTTGATTGGGGGAGAGAAAAGTTCCTAAAGTTTGGGTCAAAGCACGGATTCACCTCTGAGATCCCTCAAATGATGGTTTTTGACTCCATATCCTCGCAATGAGGATTGGGAAGACTAAAATCCCTTAGTTTAAGGGATTGTATGGTGATTCAAATAGGTGCTGTATCTCTCATCCAAAGGGGTCGAATTTCTGATAGGAAGCAGGAATTAGGGTTCGTGGTTCTGAGGAATTTTGGCCAGCAGCTCACAACACTCAAGGAATTGATTTCTCTTCATCAATAGAGAATTTCATATCCTCCATGAGCAACTAAACTCTTCATAGGGTTTGATGTAGCCCTTTCCAAATCCATGGTTTTAATGTAATCATTTTGGGATTTTTAGTATATGTTTGATGATTGCTTAGCTTAGAGGTTTGCAAAACAATTGTAATTGATTCAATGTTTATACTCATTTTTGACAAAAACTCCATCTTGTCTATAACAGGTTTCTTAGTCTTGAATGAAATCAACATTCTTATTTTCTGTGATTATAGGAATGATAGCTATGCAATGATATCTTTGACATAAAATCAAAAGGTTAGATAGGCCGTGCTTAGGGAAGATGATTCGTACTACATCTTAGATTAGTGTAATGTAAGTAGACGGATCATGCCAACCGAAGATGGGTTATACTCATTTCTTGATAATGTGTATGCTCATTAGAAGGTTTTACAATCCATACCTAGGGAAGACGGATCGTACCACAACTAGAGTTTAGGTGGACGATCCGTGCTAACCGAAGATGGGTCATCATCACCTTTTAACTAAAGTACTTTCTTGTCGATGTCGTCATATGATTGACACCCATTATGCGCATCATATCACGCATATAGTAAGAATCCCATGTGAATATAATCTGCCATTGGTATGAGGTTTGTGGTGAAATCATTTCCCTATGTTTCTTCTCTTTTATTGCATTAATTGTTTATGCTTAATTTAGTTCAAAACAACCAAATATCTTTCTGAGTTAGATTAGAATTAATTCTGAGTATTTGCTAAGCATCCGATCTAAGAACAGTCCTTGAGGTTCAACACCCTCCACATAGCATTATCCTACAAGGATTCGTTCTATTGCGAGTGGTATAAATTTATTATTGATCCGTAAAATCCACATCAATTTTTGGCGCCGTTGCCGGGGACTGTTTAACGGTTGTTTATTAAGTATTTTGGATTGAATCTAATTTAATTCCGTACATATTCTGTTTATAAATCGTCTTGTGCATAATTTGACTTTGTGTTTCAGTGTTGTCTGTTTCAGGTTCTGCATAAGTAGCTCGAGCGAAACATCAATCTGGCTCGAGCGAAGTTATTGGCTCGAGCGAAAATACATTTTGGCTCGAGCGACGTTCCCTCAGACAGCACCGCAGGAGCTACTACATTGCAGAAACAGTAACTTCTAAAATTTTGTTTTTCTTTTTTCATTTGTATATATCCTCTATACACATTGCTACTGTTAGCCAGCAGCGTATGCATGGTCGTCGGTCTTTATCATTACCACTTTTGAATTGCGACCTAGACTTAGAACGCACTCTTAGAAATCGTAGAACCGAAAGGAACTCGAATCTAAGAGAGCGGACTGAACCAATGGCTGAAGAGTTAGAAAGAACCATTCTGTTGAGGGATCACTATGTTCCCTCAACTTACACTTCACCCTCATGCCTTCAGCTGCCGAACGTCACGGCAGCTCATTATGAACTCAAGTCCAGCATTATTCAAACGCTCCCATCATTTTACGGACTTAGTAATGAAGACCCATATAAGCACCTCGACGAATTCCTGGAAATCTGCACTACCATTAAGTTGCAGAACTTTTCCGAGGATGCTTTAAAAATGTGTCTTTTTCCATTCTCCCTCAAGGATAAGGCCAAGTATTGGTTGAACTCCTTGGAACCAAACTCCATTACTTCTTGGGCGCAAATCCAGCAAGCGTTCCTTAAGAAGTACTTCCCCATGGGGAAAACCAATCAAATTCGGAAAGCCATCACTGGTTTTTCGCAATCTGAGGGAGAACCTTTCTTTGAAACATGGGAAAGGATGAATGATCTTTTGCAAAAGTGTCCACACCATGCTGTCCCGAAATGGCAGCTAGTTCAATGTTTCTATGATGGCTTGACTGAGCCACATAGACAAATGGTTGATGCCTCATGTGGAGGCACTTTCATGATGAAAAGTGAGAACAATGCATAGACCCTTTTTGAAAATTTAGGCGAAAACTCTTTACATCATGCATCATCTAATCGTCGAGCCATTGCTCCAAAAGCTCAAAGGACCGAAGGTCTTTTTGAATTGAGCAATCCTTTAGATGTAACCACCAAGGTGGATGCATTATCAAGGAAATTAGACCAGCTCATGGCAGCTGGTTTTGCTCCGACTACTTCTCACACATCTACTCCACATGAGCCATGCTCATTTTGCTCGAGCCTGATGCACAATGCAAGAGATTGTCCTACAGTTGGACAATTTTCTGACATGACTAACGAGCAAGTGAATGCGGCCTTCTCCAGACCAGGGAATGATCAATACTCCAATTCTTACAACCCTGGATGGAGAGATAATTCTAACTCCTCGGGGAGAGTCCAAGGTATTGGAAATTCTGCTCCACAGTCTTATGGAATGCACAATCAGACCTATCAGCATTCCAACAATTTTTCATCCAATTACCGACCTCCCCAACACCAATACCAGTCAGCTCCACCTCTTCCTAGGAACTCTGCCTTTGAGGATAAAGTGCTGTCCGCTCTAAGCAATCTTGAGGCAAACACTCAATTGCTTAATTCCCACTCTCAATCAATTGCGAAGCTAGAAGCCCAAGTTGGGCAGATAGCCAATACACTTAATCAATGAAGAGAGGGTAAACTTCCAAGTCAACCAGTGGCCAACCCCAAGGGACAGTTTGCATACACTAATGGTGCAACATGCAGCGCCACTCATGAGCAAGCCCAGGCCGTCACCACTCTACGGACCGGGAGGACAATTGACATTAAGGTTAGCGAGGAGAATGCAGTTGAAAATGAGCTCCCCACAAATCCAAACCTATCAAAAGGCCTAGGAGCGAGCATTAGAGTCCCAGATTCAGTCACCCCCACTCTTGAGACATCTTATGAGCCTAGAGCCCCATTTCCCGAACGTCTCAGAGAGTCTTCGCAGTTGGGTAAACATGGAGAGAATATCCAAGACATGATGGAGGTCTTCAAACAAGTGAAAATTAATATCCCTCTCCTGGATGCTATTAGACAAATCCCCTCATATGCAAAATTTCTTAAGGACTTGTGCACTCAGAAGCGCAAGATTAAGAGCCATGTCCCTAAGAAAGTCATTCTCACGGAGCAGGTAAGCTCCATTCTCCAACATAACATTCCTCCAAAATACAAAGATCCTGGTGCCCCCACAATTTTATGTATCATCGGAGCACATAAGGTAGAGAAAGCCCTATTAGACTTAGGAGCAAGTGTCAACTTGCTACCTTACTCTGTGTATTTACAGTTGGGTTTAGGAGAATTAAAACCCACGTCGGTTGCCTTGCAACTCGCCGATCGATCTATTAGGCGACCACGTGGGATTGTGGAGGATGTAATCATAAAGGTGGACAAGTTCTACTTTCCAGTAGACTTTTTAGTTCTAGACACAGAACCTGTCCCCGATCCCAGAAAATCCATTCCTGTTATCCTCGGACGTCCTTTCTTAGCTACGGATAATGCATGCATTAATTGTAGGACGGGGGTAATGAACATTACATTTGGGAATATGAATGCAAGGCTTAATGTGTTCAAGGCCATTCAGCAACCGCAGGGGGATGATGAGTGCTTCGTTTTAGACATGATTGATGAAATCGTGGAGGACTCACTTCCTTGCATCTTGGCTAAGGACCCTTTAGAGGCGTTTCTGACTCATAGTTGGTGTGATGTTGTAGAGGGTCCTGAGTATGTCGAATACCCTGGTGGTGACACTTGATGGTATCTTTTGTATTTGTATTTGTAAATACTCAAAAAAAAAAAAAAAAAACTCTCTTATTTGTTTTGAGCTTTGCATTGTTCACTTGTTGTTTTTAGTTTTGTTTTTGTTTTTCTCAGGACAGATGTTCTTTCCTTCAAGTTTTGGGGTATGCTACACGCCATACCGAGTCTTGTGCAGGTTTTTCCTTTCCTCGGTTTTGTATCTCTGTTTACACATTGGGGACAATGTGTGATTTAAGTTTGGGGGTAAGGGAAAATTTTTTTGACACATTATCATGTTATTCCTAAGAATTGTGTTGAACTTTAATGGTGATTTGCATTTCATTGACAAGTTTAAAATTGTGAACACATGATCATATGGCTAGGAATCTAGAGTCTCATTTTGTATCTTTGACTTATGAGGTATCACTGGTGTTAATTCGATTTGTCACGAGCACATTAGCACATAGTTTGTGAGGTATGACATGAGGGACCAATTGTGTGTGTTTTCAATGTTTTGAGAGGAATTTGGTGATTTGTTAGATGAACAACCTTGGCAAGGTATTTGAAAAAAAAAATGGAAAAAAGAATAAAAAAATACAAAATATAATTGATGTGGCTAGTTTGGCTTCGTAGCCTTTTTGACTGGAGTTAATAAGCCCTTAGGGATGTTTTACATCCAATGCCCTAAAGCCATCTGGTTTGGGAGTCATTGGCCTAACACTCGATACATTGGTCAATTCAGGATCTTAAAGGAGCTAGGCATTGCACAGCTGCACACAAAAAGAAAAAGATTATCTGGCTAGTTAGTTTCGTAGCCTTGTTGACTCGAGTTATTAAGCCTAAAGGGTTTTCACACTTAGTGCCCTAAAGCCATCTGGTTTGGGAGTCATTGGCTTAACACTTGATACACGGGTCAATTAGAAAGCTTAAGGAAGCTAACATTGCACAGCCTGTTTAAAAGCAAGAAAAAAAAGAAAGAAAAGAAAAAAAAAATGAAAAGAAAAAAGGAAAACTTTTGCCTATGCCTTGGTTGTTCTATCTGATGAAGATCCTAGTGACTTTTGATGTATTGAATCATTCACACTGGAATTAATTGGAAGCCTCATACTTATGTGTTAGTTCACTTTACACACAGTTGAACTTGTGATGCCTCCGTCAGTCATTGGTAAGTAAGTGCACTTTGAAAATCTTAGGAAATATTGGAGATGGTGTTTATCTTTTTAAGCTTGCTCATGAATGATAATCATTCTTTTTGTGACACTCATTTCTTTTGAAAAACATGATTCTACATGATGTTTGTGGGTAACATTTCTGTTAAACCCTCATGAGACTTCACTCGTCCACTAGGGATGCCTAGGAGTTTAAAAGGCTTGTTGCATATGCCAAAATGCAACCGTGTTTCCTACGACAAAGGAAGTAGAATAGTTGTTTTAAATTTTGTTTATTTTATTTTCCGCTTTTGTTTTGCTAAGGGACTAGCAAAATGTAAGTTTGGGGGTGTGATAAACCTTTAATGTTGTGCATTCAAGCCCCTTAACTCGCATTTGTTAAACCTTAGTCATTTTGTAATATAACTTTTTGTCGTGTTTTTGTGTTAGTTAGTGCTTTCAGGTCTTATGGTGAATGTGCACTCTACATCACGGATTTCCTCAAAATATGCTGATAGACTCAACTTGGCTCGAGCGACATCATCATTTGGCTCGAGCGAGATATACTAAACTTGGCTCGAGCGTCATCATCACTTGGCTCGAGCGAAGAAGCACCAAAATGGCTCGAGCGAACTCATAACTTAGCTCGAGCGAACTCGGTCGCACCAGAATCCGATTTGAGATCTGCACTTGATTTGGGGAGAGAAAAGTTCCTAAAGTTTGGGTCAAAGCACGGATTCACCTCTGAGATCCCTCAAATGATGGTTTTTGACTCCATATCCTCGCAATGAGGGATTGGGAAGACTAAAATCCCTTAGTTTAAGGGATTGTATGGTGATTTTTAGGGATTGAAGGTGGATTCAAATAGGTGCTGTATCTCTCATCCAAAGGGGTCGAATTTCTGATAGGAAGCAGGAATTAGGGTTCGTGGTTCTGAGGAATTTTGGCCAGCAGCTCACAACACTCAAGGAATGGATTTCTCTTCATCAATAGAGAATTTCATATCCTCCATGAGCAACTAAACTCTTCATAGGGTTTAATGTAGCCCTTTCCAAATCCATGGTTTGATTGTAATCATTTTGGGATTTTTAGTATATGCTTAGAGGTTTGCAAAACAATTGTAATTGATTCAATGTTTATCCTCATTTTTGACAAAAACTCCATCTTGTCTATAAGAGGTTTCTTAGTCTTGAATGAAATCAACATTCTTATTTTCTGTGATTATAGGAATGATAGCTATGCAATGATATCTTTGACATAAAATCAAGAGGTTAGATAGGCCATGCTTAGGGAAGATGATCCGTACATCTTAGATTAGTGTAATGTAAGTAGACGGATCATGCCAACCGAAGATGGGTTATACTCATTTCTTGATAATGTGTATGCTCATTAGAAGGTTTTATAGGCCATACCTAGGGAAGACGGATCGTACCACAACTAGAGTTTAGGTGGACGATCCATGCTAACCGAAGATGGGTTATCATCACCTTTTAACTAAAGTACTTTCTTGTCGATGTCGTCATATGATTGACACCCATTATGCGCATCATATCACGCATATAGTAAGAATCCCATGTGAATATAATCTGCCATTGGTATGAGGTTTGTGATGAAATCATTTCCCTATGTTTCTTCTCTTTTATTGCATTAATTGTTTATGCTTAATTTAATTCAAAACAACCAAATATCTTTCTGAGTTAGATTAGAATTAATTCTGAGTATTTGCTAAGCATCCGATCTAAGAACAATCCTTGAGGTTCGACACCCTCCATATAGCCTTATCCTACAAGGATTCGTTCTATTGCGAGTGGTATAAATTTATTATTGATCCGTAAAATCCACATCAATTTTTGGCGCCGTTGCCGGGGACTGTTTAACGGTTGTTTATTTAGTATTTGGGATTGAATCTACTTTAATTCCGTACATATTATATTTATAAATCGTCTTGTGCATAATCTGACTTTGTGTTTCAAGTTCTGCATAAGTAGCTCGAGCGAAACATCAATCTGGCTCGAGCGAAGTCATTGGCTCGAGCGAAAATACATTTTGGCTCGAGCGACGTTCCCTCAGACAGCACCGCAGGAGCTACTGCATTGCAGAAACAGTAACTTCTAAAATTTTGTTTTTCTTTTTTCATTTGTATATATCCTCTGTACACATTGCTACTGTTAGCCAGTAGCGTATGTATGGTCGTCGGTCTTTATCATTACCACTTTTGAATTGCGACCTAGACTTAGAACGCACTCTTAGAAATCGTAGAACCGAAAGGAATTCGAATCTAAGAGAGCGGACTGAACCAATGGCTGAAGAGTTAGAAAGAACCATTATGTTGAGGGATCACTATGTTCCCTCAACTTACACTTCACCCTCATGCCTTCAGCTGCCGAACGTCACGGCAGCTCATTATGAACTCAAGTCCAGCATCATTCAAATGCTCCCATCATTTTTGTACAATACCATAATCTATTTTATCAGCTTGGCGTATGACTTAACTGCTTAAAAACACATTTACTTAAGTTTATCTTATTTGATGAGAATGATAATTCTCACATGACACTTACAGCAATTTAAAACACGTCATTATAAATATATATCAACATGATGTTCTTACATATTAAATACACACCAAAGCGATAACGTATGTACCACATGCGGCACTTTTACAAGAGTAACTATGTTAATGTTACATTAAAAAATAAAGGAAGATACATACATGATACTAATATATATATAGTAACATATAGACTAAGAAAGGTAGTTTGTCATAACAAACAGGCAATAAATAGTCTTATCCATATATATCAGGATCAGCATAAGAACCCTAACTATCCTGATCATCTTCCATTCCTGCACATTCATCTAGGTAATTGTGGATATTACCACAATGACATGAATAATTAAGTGAGTCAACTGTTTCAATAAATATAAGGATTACTGATTTTATTAGTTATCACACTTATGAAAATAACATCTTCACATGATTATAAAATCAGCTAAAGAGATTTTCAAACAGAAACTATTTAACACAGCTGATAAGATAAGCATATGAAAAAGCTAACAAATAATATAACCTCAGCCATAAATACATATATTCATTCCACAGCCCATAACAATGAAAATAATAATGAGATGAAATGACAGTTTTAAATGCAAGTCTTGTTTCTTTTCTTTCACTTCACTCATGAAGAGCCAACACTCGGTTAACGGATATTTTTGGAGCCGACACTCCCTCCATATAAAGCTTATTTGTTGGTGGCTGAAAGCCTATGGTCTCAGCCAACTAAAAGCCTATGGTCTCAGCCGATTGAAAGCCTATGGTCCCAGTCTTGTTATTATTAAATCTCTCACAGGAGCCTAAGGTCCCACTGGCAGCCATCACCCCCTGCTACTCACCAGTTTTGTTATTAACACATTTATTAGTCACAACAATAATCACAATATGCATCAATCACACGTAAATAGTTTTAGGCAGTCAATAAATAAATCAGTAATCATTATATTATTAAAATCAGTATCATTTCTCAGTAAGTAATTTATACTTACAGTTCTTGTAAGCTGTAGATATGAATATTTCACAGACAAATACTGCAATTTAATTTAAGCTTTTCATTAGTTAGGAATTTAATTACATCTTATTACATCCTTTATTTATTTTAGTTTCTTAATTTTACCAAGGCATTACTACGGCATATAAAAAAGGTATTAGCATTATTACATATTTTCTTATGGGTATTATTTTGGCATTTATCTAGTTAATGCCAAAATATTATTAAAGTAAAATGGGCATTATAACAACATTAGTATGCTAAAGGCTTAATATTTTTGCATAAAATGGATATAGTAACTCCATTACTATAAATAATGGATATAGTATTTCAAAAACACATGGGCGGCATAACGGCATAATTATGAATAATTCATAAAATATCTTTGTAAAATTTTGGCAGAGTAACAACATTAGTGTAACTAATGTTAAAAATATTTTAAAACTTTAGGCAGCGTAACGGCACATTTATGGAACATCTAATTAAACTTAGGCATTATAACGGTGTTTTGATCATTTAAATAAACAATATATATAAAAAAAATTGAGTTTAAAACTTTGTTTAAAATATTCTCTAAACGTAAAGCCATGCACTTAACGTAAAAATAAAAGCTATTTAATCACTTACCACGGATGACGAGCTTATCACACACTCTCTCTCTCTCTTTTTCCTTCAGTTTGAAAGTGAGAAGCCGAGTGAGTGATAGTGAAAGTGAAAGTGAAAGTGAAATTCTTCTCCTATTTATAAAGCTTTTAAGGGCTGAGATTATCCTACCATTTCACTATCGATGGCTAGGGTGCAAAAACAATCGGATAAAATCTCAAGCTTACGCATACTTAAACTTCATTTATTACCGAATATTTTCTGTATCTTATCTATATACTAATGATTACCATTCATTTAACAATTCAACAATTCACTCTGATAGTCAAAGAGCCAGTGGAGAGAGTGACGTGAGTGCTAGGTGCACCCCCCCCCCCGCTTTTTTCTTTTTTTCTTTTGTTTTTCGTCCAGCCACCATGCTGTGTGGTTTGGACGAAATTTCGTCCCCTTCCCGAAATCCAAAAATCATGAAATTTGTAGGGTAGATAGAGGACATATCAGACGAGTATTTTGACTTTTGAATCAACCAAATCAGAGTTCGTTTGACCCAATTTTCATTATTTTTAGTTTAAAGTTCATTTACACTTTTCATTGTACTAGAGTCTAAAAAGTGTTTCACTAAACTCTAAATTTTTACCATATGTCTATAAACACTACATATAGATAGAGAAGTACGAGACGAGTATTCCGGCTTTTGAATTAATCAAATCGGAGTTCGTTTGATCCTATTTTAGTTTAAAGTTTATTTACACTTTCCATTTTATTAGAGTTTAAAAAGTGTTTGAATAGACTCTAAATTGCTACCATGTGTTCTATACACACCACACCTATAATGGTTAACTTCATAGTAAGAATCGGGTATTCTTATGGTCCTAAATAATTATTTTTCTTGAGCTTCACACCATCAACTCCCACTTGATCACATAATAACATCATGCAATAAACTTAGTTGAGCATAATTACCTTGGTACCAATAATTTTTCCCATGCCAATTCTTATTTGTAAATCCTACAGATCGGCGTTAGATTATAACATAACTCCACGTGTGCACACTTTTGTTATTTTATTTGACTGCACTCTTTACCACATGCTTTCCTATAGACAGCATATTAGGAGTGACTTCATTTTGCTATTTTTCAAGCAAATGGCATCAAGTACCCGTGCTTTGGAACACAATTCACACCCTTACCACAATTGACGACTTCAGTCGTACACAAGTCCATGCGTCGACCTGCGCCAAATCTTCAATCAAGCATTTCCACTTGATGTACCTTATCACCGTCTTTTTCATTCTCAGAGTGTAGATATTACCAAGTCTCAACAAGATGCCTTTTAGTGAACTTTTACATACATGTGAGTTGTAATATCCGTACCTCGTCAGTGTCATCTGCCTTTTTACCGACCAAGTAAGTCTCCTAATAGACAGATATGCATATAGTCGTTCATTCAGGCGTCCTTGAATCCTTCCGATCATGCACTAACCCATGCAGCTTATTACTTAGGTGTTTCTTAACCCTATTGTCGCTACATGCTCCCTGAATTTATCCAGAGGCAACCCCTTGGTCATAGGATTGGCCACCATCTCTATTGAGGGAATAAATTCAACTTTTATTTCACCTCTTTCCACTATATCTTGAATATAGTGATAACTTACATCAATGTGTTTGCCCTTGGAGCTTTGTTCTCCACTTTTTATCAGAGATATGGCGGACTTATTATCACAAAACACATTAACTAGTTTGCTTGGTATACCTAAATTTAAACTTTCAATGAAACATTTAATCTAGACCGCATTACTTACTAATGTGCTGCAAGATATATACTCAGCTTCCATTGTGGATTTAGCAACACAATTTTATTTCTTACTTAGCCAAGAAACAGTTGTTCCACCAAATAAGAATACATAACCGCTAGTTGACTTTCTATCATCAACATCTCCTACAAAATCTGCAACTGTGTATCCTGCAATTTCTAGATCACTTATACCAAAACATAAACCCATGTTTTTAGTGCCTTGCAAATATCTAAATATTCGCTTTACCACTTGCCAATGTTGTGATGTA
>FXXK01001450.1:0-19194 GCA_900184695.1 Betula pendula | reverse complement strand
CAAGAAAATAGTTAAGGAATTTGTTACTAATAATCCTAAAGCAATTAGAATTAATGGAAATAAGATTAGTTAATAATAATATTAGTGGTAATAATTATAATAACAATGTTGTTTAATGGTGATGTATTTATGTAATAGGAGTTTTAATTAACAAAGAGAAATAAGTTAGTGTGATTGATTAATAAATAAAATAGATTAAAAGATGGTTAATGAGATTTGAATAATAAAATAATAATATGAATCCTAGTGTAGTAAATAATTAATTGTAATAGTAAGTGATAGTTAAATTTAGTATGGGGTAAAACAATAATTATCAAATGTTATAATTTAAATCAAGTGGGGGTAATAATACAATTTAGAAAAGATAAGTGTCTTTTTAAAAGGTGTGTGGTTGTACTGCCACGTGTTGGGCAGCCAAGGCATCAGGAAAATAATGGAGGCTGAGTCATAAGCCCCCACTCACCCATGTGTCTCTCTCTCCCCCATCTCTTTCTTTTCCCTTTTTCTTTTCTTCTTTTCTTTCTTTTCCTTTCCCCACTCTGTCATTCACGCACGCTGCCCTTTCTCCTTCTTCTTCTTTTCTTTCTCTTCTCTCCCTGCTCCCCTGTCGCACGCACATGCAGCAGCACCCAGCCCCACTCCCTTCTTCTTTTTCTTCTTCTTCTTTCTTCCTCTTCTCTTCTTCGGTTTCTCCACACACCGCCCAGCAGATTGAGAGAGAGAATCCGAGAGAGAGCTGATCGAATGAGTGAGAGATGCTGAAATTGAGAGAGACCAGTCCGTGAGAGAACCTGTGTCTGTCAAGTAATGCATGTAGATGAGAAAGATGCAGAGATTGAGAGTGGGTTGAGACCGTATAGAAGAAGAAAAAGATGGATGTCGGCCATGGGTCTTTGCAAGGTAAAATCTATATCATTTTCTGTATAATTTCGTGTTACCCATTGAGTTTTGAGCACAAAAATTATACAAATTGCTATGATTTGTGTTGGGTTCGAAAATTAGGGTTCATGTGGGAAATTTGGGGGTTTTTGTTGTAGTGACCGAATAGGTTGTTTTGTTGGACGAAATTGATGGCCATGCATGTTGATTTGGTGATGTTGGATTGGATTCTTGGTAGTTTAGTTTATGGTGATAATTTTGGGCTGATTAGTGTGCTGATTTTGGAGGGTTAGCCGTGAGGTATGTGTGTCTTGTTGGCTATTTTGGTTGCTGTCTTGATGACTGATTCATGGGCTGTTTTGATGGCCTAATTGATGTTATTTTTGTGACTTGAATGGTTGATCAATAGTTGTTTTGATGGCTGGTTTTGGAGTTCAAATTTGTGTTTAGATAGGTTGTTTTGATGATTAATTAGTTGCTGAATTTTGGGCTGTTTTGTGATGTTCAGCTTTGCTGGTTTTTCTTTAGAGGATTCAGCTATGGCTGAATGGTTATGGGTATTATGAATAGATAAATATTCATTATTGTTTATTAAGGGGATATTCATTGGTTAGCTTTAAGTTTGGCTTAGTTTATGGGCTGAACTGTTTAGGAAAATGGAGGGTTTTAGAGAATTAAATTGTTGTAGATTGGCCTTTGGTGTAGATTGTTATGAGATTATCAATTGTTAATAAAATTGTAGAATTGGAGATAGGCCATGATTTATTGTTTGGATGAATATTGTCATTTGTTGTGATCATGTTCTATGAATTATAGGGCTGTTTTGGTAAGCCAAGCTATGGGGGTACAATGTGTGATGTCCAAGAAAATAGTTAAGGAATTTATTACTAATAATCCTAAAGCAATTTGAATTAATGGAAATAAGATTAAATCTATTAATATTAGTATGGTAATAAGTATAATAACAATATTATTTAATGGTGATATATTTATATAATAGGAGCTTTAATTAACAAGGAGAAATAAATTAGTGTGATTGATTAATAAATAAAATAGATAAAATGATTAATGGGTTTTGAATAATAAAATAGTAAGAATAAATCTTGTGTGATAAATGATTATTTGTAAGGATAAGTTGTAGTTAAATTAAATATGTGGTCAAACATTAATTATCAAATGATATAATTAAATGGGTGGAGTAGTAGTATAGTTTTAAAAAGCTAGAGGTTTAAAATAAAATGAGAAATCTTATCCATTGCCACATGTGTGGCTATAGATCATTCTTGGAGTATTTTATTATCACTTAAGACAAGAGATAAGTATTGGGTCTTAACCTCTTTTAACCCCCACGCACGTTCTTTCCCCTTCTTTTATTTTTCCTTCTCTTTTCTTCTTCCTTCTTTCCACGCAGCAGCTGCTCGTCTCCCCTTTCTCTTTTCTTCTCCTTTTCTTTCTTCTCCATCTCCTCTTCGGTCCTCCACGCCAACAACACAGCTGCTGGCCGTGTTTTCAACAGATCAGACCGTGGGTTTGGGGAGAGGGAATGATGCAGAAATGGTGAAGCCAGAGTTGGGTTCCGGCCGTGGGTCTTTTGTAAGGTAATCCATACCCTTTCCTCATATTTTTCTCTATACCCATTAAGTTTTGAGCACGAAAATCATATGGATTGCTATAATTGTTGCTAGGGTCCGAATCTAGGGTTTTAAGTTTGGAATTTGGGGCTTTTGCTATCTTCTTGTGTTGATGGCCGTGCATGTCGATTTTGAGGTTGGGTTAGACTTTCGGTGATTTAGTTTTATGAGTGATGATTGTTTGATTTGGGAATTTTATGCATGGCGAATGGGTCACCTTGCTTGCATGAAATTGATGGCTTGTTGATTTGTGTTTTGTTCTACCCACTGATTATATAGCACAAAAATCATGTTTATTGTTGTGATTTTAAGTTGGTTTGGGTGCTGTAAATTGAATGAGTTTTGGAGTATCTTTGATTGAGTATTTTGGATATGACCTTGTTGGGAGTTGCTGATTTTGGAAGTGAAATGTTTAATTCTTTTGTGGTTTTGATAGCAAAAGTTGAGGGCTACTTGATGGCAAAATAAGGATATGTTTTGCAAGATGAGTAGCTGATTTTGGGCTGATTTGATGGCTGAAATTCTTAGTTAATTTGATGGTGTTTAGCCATGAGTTTGAGCTTGTGTTTTAGATGTATTATGTTATATTTTTATGGGATGTTAATTGTTAATAAAATTGAAGAGTTGAAGAAGGCTCTTGATTATAGCTTGAGGATTTATTTACTAATGTCTATGAGCTTTGTTTTGATGCAGATGGGCTTGAGGTTTTAATGTTTAAAGTTAATTTAATTAGACTTTTATTATATGATCAAAGAATCGAAGGTTTGAGATTCTGGTAATTGGATGGTGCAGGGTTAGCTATGGTGATTTTATGATAGTAAGATTTATTATGTGATTCCATTGTTGGATGAAATTTGGGCATCTTGTACTTACTAGTAATGGACTGGAATTTAATTGCTTGGTGCATTGCTAAATAGGATTTGGATGAGTTTATGGTGTGACGTTTGAGTAGTTAAGCCGGATGTGTATGTGTTTATGGGAAGTAGGAATTTTAGTAATGGAATCTTGATTGAGTTTGTTGGAATAAGTTAATACGTAATTCAATGGTAATGCTTTTATTCATGTATAACTAAGTGGCTAAGCGTATTAATGAGTTAGGCTTAATTTAATAAGTGTTTAATATTATATATAATATTGACCAAACATACTTTGTTAACTTAAATGGATAAAAGTAATAAATTGTGAATACAAATGGTGAATTCTTTGTATGTAATTAATTAGAATAAGTCCTTTCATGCGTTAGCTTTCTAGAGGATCAAGGTATTTAGCTAGTTTTGGGATAGTGAGAGATGTTCAAGAGAGCGCATGGGTAGCTCTATGAGTAATAAGGTTTAGAGTTCGATTGTTTAGACAAGTCTAATGTCGTGATTAATTGCAGGTATGTTACATGAGATTGGAGGCTTAAGACTAAAGCTAGTTCTCCAATGTAGTGCAAGGTCATTGGGTCGTGGTAACATTTCGAAAGAGTAAGCAAGCTGAAGTGCCTTAGTTGTGAACCCCTCTTGGTCTTTTAAGGGGAGTAAATACTCACTGAGAAAAGACACTATTTTTAGCTTTCAAAGATGATATTGAATTCGAGCCAATAATATTTTATGTTAATGTTTATATGATGATATTTTGATACTCTGAATTATATTACAAAGTGTTTGATGAAACATGATTTATGAAAGGTTGTTAAATGAAGCATGATCATGAAAGAAAGAAAATGAGATGTTTTATATAGCATGAGCATGAGCACGAGCATGGATATATAGAGAATAAATGCATAAGAGATTAAATGAAGGTGTCGATATGGACCGCTGCCCGCCCGATATGGGGTGTGGGCCTTCACATAAGATGAAAAGGGATATGCCCTTACGAGAATAAAGATTAAATGAAGGTGCGATATGCCGCTGCCGCCCGATATGGGGTGTGGGCCTTCACATAAGATGAAAAGGGGATATGCCCTTACGAGAGAATAAAGATTAAATGAAGGTGTCGATATGGACCGCTGCCCGCCCGATATGGGGTGTGGCCTTCACATAAGATGAAAAGGGGATATGCCCTTACGAGAATAAAGATTAAATGAAGGTGTCGATATGGACCGCTGCCGCCCGATATGGGGTGTGGGCCTTCACATAAAATAAAAAAGGGATAGCCCTTACGAAGATGAAAAGGGGATATGCCCTTACGAAAATGAAAAGGGGATATGCCCTTATAAAAGCAAAGGAGTCCATGCCCTTTATGAAAGTTTAAAGTTATAATATGAAATGTATGAATGTGGAAGCGTGCATGACGAGTTTATGATTTTGAGAATGTATAAGTATTATGTTTTATGAGATTTCATGCTAGATGTATTTGTATGTATATGAAGAATGAGATGATGAATGTCAAAGTATGTATTGCACGTTATGTTTTAATGATATGTAAATGTATTATGTTTATGAGATTTCATGCTAGATGTATTTTGATGTATATGAAGAATGAGATGATGAATGTCAAAGTATGTATTGCACGGTTATGTTTTAATAATATGTAAATGTATTATGTTTTATGAGATTTCATGCTAGATGTATTTGTATGTATATGAAGAATGAGATGATGAATGTCAAAGTATGTATTGCACGGTTATGTTTTAATGATATGTAAATGTATTATGTTTTATGAGATTTCATGTTAGATGTATTTGTATGTATATGAAGAATGAGATGATGAATGTCAAAGTATGTATTGCACGGTTATGTTTTAATGATATGTAAATGTATTATGTTTTATGAGATTTCATGCTAGATGTATTTGCATGTATAATGAAATTGAATGGAATAGAACATATGTATATGTCTACAGCTGGTTTGCATATGATGATTTTATGAGTATGACTTGGTTATACAATATGTATGTAGAACGTGACAAAGTTGAACGGAATACATGTGTATTTGTATAGCTAATACATATTTGTAAAAGTTATGTATAGATGCGTTTATATGCATGTGCGACCGATTAACTCGGAATACATGTATACATTCACAGCTATGTATTACATTTCAAATGATTTCATAACTACAGTGTTTACTTCATCAGCTACGCCATGTTTTTAATGTAAGATGTTTTTATAAATTAAAGGTAGCTGTTGTTGTAAACTAAGTAGAAAGAAAAAGATTGCGTCAATGTGAAAACTTAGTGATTTTTTATACCGCTGAGACCGTGGACTCATATATCCGCCTGGCGATTGTGGATAATTCTGCGAACGCTTAGACATTGCTTTGGTTGCAGGTTTGAGAGATTAGCATTGGTTCGCAATGCGAGCTTAGAAGTCATACTGGAGTATGTTTGGATATGCTAGCTGATAATGCGTTGACTTAAGCTTAGTCAACTTTTGTAGATTTGTATTGATGCCTAGTGTGGCAAGCTATTGCGATGATGTATTATTTATTGAGAGTTTGATGTAATGTAATAGTAAGCTCTGGTTTTTTTATTGATAAGTTTATCAGGTCATTGAAAGATTAAATTATATTGGTGTTTCCGCTGCGTATATTGTTTAATGATGTAGTAGTAACGTCTTGTGGCTTATTGAGGAAAGAAAAAAATTATATTTCCACTTTTGCTCTATGAATTTAGGGCGGGACGTTACACATGTTGGTTCAAGGACCTTGATTTAAAGATTGGTGTGCTCGACGGTTAGGTTCTTTGCTATGAAGTAATGGAGTATTTTGGTTATGGCTTGAGGCTCTTGATTATAGCTTGAGGCTTTGATTTAATTAGAAATTGGTTATGAAGTTGGCTTAAGAGTATGGTTATGTGTGACTATAAGTGAGTATGTCAACGTGAAGAATAAATCTTGACAAATAAGATAGACATGCTTCTAAATGAGATTAATGGTTTATTAGAAATCTTGATCTATTGTAAGTTGTTGGTTTTATGGATAAAGGGAAAATAATACTAGTTTATGTCATTCCTTGATATGTTTTAGAGTAAACCTTAGTTAAAAGAAAAGGAATGTGAGATTGTTTGGATTGAAGGTGTTTAAGTTGAATGTTGCCTGGAAGTTTAAATGTGTAAGCTAAGCATGAATTGGAATGTTGGGCAATATGATCATGAAGATGTAAACCCATTGAGTGTGATAAGTAGTTAAATAAAAAGTAATTAGTGAGAAGTAACAAATGGGAATGAATGTAAGTATAAAACAAATGGTTTAAGATAAGAAGGCCATAGAGTTGTAATATTTCTCAAAATAACTTTAAGTCGATACATATAAATTAATAATCTTATAGAAGCACATAAATAAGCTTTGAATTCACTTGGAGGTAACTAAATGAGTAATGCTTTTATTCATGTATAACAAAGTGGCTAAACGTATTAATGAGTTAGGCTTAATTTAACAAGTGTTTAATATGTATTTAATATGTATATATATGACCAAAATATGCTTTGTTAATTTAGATTGATAAAGCACTAAAAAATTGAGAATACAAATGCTGAAATTCTTATATGCGTAATTAATTAGAATAAATCATTTAATGCGTTAGCTTTCTTGAGGGTCATGATATCTAGCTAGTTTTGGGATAGTGAGAAATGTTCGAGAAAGAGAGCGCATGGGTAGCTCTATGTGTAATAAGGTTTAGAGTTCGATTGTTTAGACAAGTCTAATGTCGTGATTGATTGCAGGTATGTTACATGTGATTGGAGACTTAGGACTAAAGCTAGTCCTCCAATGTAGTGCAAGGTAATTGGGTCGTGGAAGCATTTCGCGAGAGTAAGCAAGCTTGAGTGCCTTAGTTGTGAATCCCTCATGGTCTCTTAAGGTGAGTAATCTTTTACTCACTGAGGACGAATACGTTTTATGTTTTCAAAGAATTTTATAAATGATTTTAGATATTTTAAAGATGCTAAACAAGTTGAAAAAGAATATAAATTTAATACCTTTAAAGATTGTTCAAAGCTATGGAAAAGTCGAGCCATTCATATGTTGTTTGAGTATGTTTTATTATTACTTGATACTTTCAATGTTATGAGATAATTGATGAGATATGATTGATATTGTTGTAATTCTGAAAGTTTTAAGATAGGAAAGAAATGCTATGATTTATTGATTACTTTGTTACCTTTGATATTTTGAGATGAAGATTTATGATGATTGAGAAATGATTTTGATTTCAATTGTTATGATATGATTATTGAGAAAATATGTCATGTTGAGATTTGAAAGTTGCATAGACATGAGCATAGTATTGATGTGTGAGCATGATTATGGGCTAAGAATAAAGTAAAGAAAAGGGCTGGGCCCATATGATTAAAGTATAGAAAAGGGCTAGGCCCATATGATAAAGTAAAGAAAAGGGCTGGGCCCATATGGATTAAAGTATAGAAAAGGCTGGGCCCATATGATTAAAGTATAGAAAGGGCTGGGCCCATATGATTAAAGTAAAGAAAAGGGCTGGGCCCATATGATTAAAGTATAGAAAAGGGCTGGGCCCATATGATTAAAGTATAGAAAAGGGCTGGGCCCATATGATTAAAGTATAGAAAAGGGCTGGGCCCATATGATTAAAGTAAAGAAAAGGGCTGTGCCCATATGATTAAAGTAAAGAAAAGGGCTGGGCCCATATGATTAAAGTAAAGAAAAGGGCTGTGCCCATATGATTAAAGTAAAGAAAAATAGAAGATTAAAGCATGCATTATAATGTTCTAGATGGTTTATATGTATATGTATCCAAACGTATTTTGGACATTAATGCATACATTTACAGTTATATAATGATTTAAACTGCTTTATGAATGTGTTGTTTACTTTATCAGCCACACTGAGTTTGATAAATGAAAGAATGATATTTTTATGAAATTGAGTGGCTGTTATTGTAAGCGATTACATAAATAAAAGTTTGGCTCATTGCGAAAACCCTCGGGGGAGTCTTCATTCTTTATGAACTGTTGACTCACCCTTTCTTCTTTTCTTCCCCTATGTAATCATGGATGATCTCTATGGTTGCATAGATATTGATGTTGTTGCAGGCTGAGGGATTAGCGTTGGTTCGGGTGTGAGCTTAGAAGTCATACATGAGTATGTTTGGTTATGCTAGCTGATGATGCGTTGACTTAAGCTTAGTCAACCTTTGTTGATTTGTATTGATGCTTAGTGTGGCAAGTCATTATAGATGTATTATTTATTGAGATTCAGTTGTAATGATTTCATGTAATGTAATAGAAGCTCTAGTTTATTGGATTGATAAGTTTATCAGGTCATGGAAAGATTAAATTATCATAGGTGTTTCCGCTGCTTATATTGTTTATTGATGTAGTAGTAACGTCTTGTGGATTATTGAGGAAAGAAAAATTTTATTTCCACTTTTGCTCTATGAATTTAGAGCGGGACGTTACAAATGTATCTTCCCTGGATTGGATTGATATTTCTGCTTACCAATCCTACCGCATGACAAATATCAGGCCTTGTGCTTGTCATGGCATACATGAGACTGCCCACAACTTGGGCATAGGGGACTGATTCTATTTCTTAAATCTCTGTCTCATCTTGAGGACACATTGTTTTGTTTAAGTGCAAACCCTTAGAAACAAGTGTACTTAAGAGTTTACAATTATCCATTTTAAACCTCTTAAGTATCTTTTCTAGATATTTCTCTTGATCCAAGTACAATAACTTTGAATTTCTATTTGTAGAAATTCTTATTCCCAAGATATAGGTAGCAGCTCCCATGTCTTTCATTTCAAACTTGGATGCTAAGAAACTCTTTGTCTATTTAATCATGTCTGAACAATTACCGGTTAGCAATATGTCGTCTACATATAATGACAAAATTGAAAATTTGTCATTGTTCATATTTATGTAAACACAGTGATTTAGTGGACTTACCTCAAAACCAATTTCTAATATAGCTTGTTGGAACTTCAAATACCATTGTCTCGATGATTGTTTAAGTCCATATAGAAATCTTTTTAATTTATAGATTGTCTCTTCATGTCCTTCTACTGGGAATCCTTCAGGTTTATTATATAGATATCCTCTTTTAATTTCCCGTTTAAGAATGCCGTTTTAACATCCAACTGATGTAATTTCAAATCTATCTTGGCTACTACTGACATGATTATCCCTATTGAGGCAAACTTAGCCACAGGTGAATATGTATCAACAAAGTCTATACCGGGTTGCTAAGTGAACCATTTGGCTACCAAGCTAGCTTTATACTTGTCAAGACTTCCATCTGCTTTGAATTTCTTTCTCAGTACCCACTTGCATCCAATGGCTTTCCTTTGATTTGGTAGATTTTTGAGCTCCCAAACGTCATTTTTCCTAATCGAAACAAGCTCCTCATTCATAGCTTCAATCCATTTGTCAGCATCGTTTCTTCTCATAGCTTCTTTGAAACTTGCCGGATCATCTTGTAGATTTATATCATCTAAGAATGATCCCTATGAATGCTTGATGGTCGCTTTTGCCTTTTACTCCCATTGTTTCCAATTTTTGTATCAGCATGTGATTGATTGCTCCCACTGCTCCCACTGTTTCCATCATTAGTATCTGTATGTGATTGATCTTTAGATTTCCTTTTTCTCCCACTACTCTGAAGATCTGTCACATGTTTGTCTTCTAATATAATGTCTTGGACTTCTGGACACGCAGGATTATCTCCTTGTAAAAGTCTGATCTCATCCATATGATTAATTTGATTGCTATTTTCAAGAAAAACATCTCTGCTTTCAATTAATCATTTCTCAGAATGACAGAATCGATATCTACTACCATTCTCTACATAACCAATAAACCTGCATTCCCAGGTTTTACTGTATAATTTGTCTTTTAAGGGTTTTGGGATAAGTACATGTACTTTACATCCCTATACTTTAAGATTGTCAACGTCTGGTTTTAGGCCTGTCAAATATTCATAAGGTGTGAGTAGCTTAGATTTTGTCTTAAGCCGGTTAAGTATATATGCTGCTGTGGATAATGCCTCTCCCCAAAAATGTATGGGTAAATCAGCATATGCCATCATGGACCATGTCATGTCCACCAATGTACTGTTTCTTCTTTTTGAAATGTCATTTTGTTGAGGCTTATAAGGCATTGTGTATAAATGCTTTATTCCACTTGCCTTGCAAAAAGAATCCATGGCTTCATACTCACCTCCTCTATCATTATTCAAATTCTTAATGGACCTACCTAATTTATTTTCTACCTCTAATTTATATTCCTTGAATTTTTCAATTGCTTTAGACTTGTGTCTGATGAGGTAGATATGTCCATACCGTGAATAATTATCAGTAAAAGTAATAAAATATTTCATTCCTTTATGTGTCTTAGTTCTTAAGGGTCCACATATATCAGAGTGAATTACTTCCAATAAATCTGATGATTTCCAATGTTTTGAAAAAGACTTGTTCGTCATTTTTCCCTTAATACATGATTCACATATATTAAAATCCTCAGAAGTAAGTTTTGGCAGTAATCCACTTTTACTCATTCTAATCATTTTGTTTTTTTTTTATGTGACCTAATCTCAAATGCCATAGATAAGAACTAATTATAGACACATTCAAATAATCAAAAATAGAAATTTTATCATCAACTTTTACACCCTTTACTAATACATTTCATTTCCTTTTATAGACCTTCCCAGACTTGAATTTAATCCCGTATCCCTTACTATCTAATACAGGAACTGATATTAGATTTCTACGGATACTAGGCACATACAATACATCATATAGAACAATAACTGACCCATTCACAGAAATCTTATATTTGCCTTCTCCTATCATGTCACTGTGTTGTTGCCCATGTAAACTTTGTGCTCACCGACTGCCTTTTCTTTGAAGTTCACGAAAAATTCTCAGCATCTGGTTATGTGTCTTGTTGCTGTTGAATCTATCTACCAAGAATTTGTAGTCGGTTCTGCCATCATTACTTCAATAACTGTCATAGCTATTTCCTTCTGTTTCTTGTCACCATTGTTCTTTGGACATTTTGCCTTGAAGTGTCCCATTTTTCTACATTTGAAGCATGCTCCCTTAACTTTGTTCCACCTTTTGGCTTACCCTTCCATTTTTTCTTGAACTTTTTGGGTTTGCCCTTGAATGTTGGAACACGCAGAGTCTGAGCCACAATTTGAGCCATCATGAGGTTGCTAGATGTCTCTTCTCTTCTTCTTCCTTTCATCATTTCTTCTTCTAACACAAGCAATACTGGGAGAGATATCATTGAAACTTCATTGCCACTATGTGTCAAAGTAGTTACAGCATGTTCTCATGATAGAGGAAGACCATTCAGTATGGTGGTCACTTGCATTTTGTCTGACACGGAATGACTAGCATTTGCGAGTTCCTTTGCAATAAGTTCCATTTGACTTAAAAAGTCACCCATATAGTCATCCTCACTGATGTGGATTTTACGGATCAATAATAAATTTATACCACTCGCAATAAAACAAATCCTTATAGGATAGGGCTATGTGGAGGGTGTCGAACCTCAAGGACTGTTCTTATATCGGATGCTTATCAAATACTCATAACTAATTCTAATCTAACTCAGAAAGATATTTGGTTGTTTTGAACTAAATTAAACATAAACAATTAATGGAATAAAAGGGAAGAAACATAGGGAAATGATTTCACCACAAACCTCATACCAATGGCAGATTATGTTCACGTGAGATTCTTACTATATGCGTGATATGATGCGCATAATGGGTGTCAACCATATGACAACATCGACAAGAAAATACTTTAGTTAGAAAGTAATGATAACCCATCTTCGGTTGGCACGGATCGTCCACCTAAGCACTAGTTGTGGTACAATCCGTCTTCCCTAGGTATGGCCTATAAAACCTTCTAATGAGCATACATATTATCAAGAAATGAGTATAACCCATCTTCGGTTGGCATGATCCATCTATCTACATTACATTAATCTAAGATGTAGTACGGATCATCTTCCCTAAGCATGGCCTATCTAACCTCTCGATTTTATGTCAAAGAATATCATTGTATAGCTATCATTCCTATAATCACAGAAAATAGGAATGTCGATTTCATTCAAGACTAAGAAACCTCTTATAGACAAGATGGAGATTTTATCAAAAATGAGTATAAACATTGAATCAATTACAATTGTTTTGCAAACTTCTAAGCTAAGCAATCATCAAACATATACTAAAAATCGCAAAATGATTACAATCAAACCATGGATTTGAAAAGGGCTACATTAAACCCTATGAAGAGTTTAGTTGCTCATGGAGGATATGAAATTCTCTATTGATGAAGAGAAATCCATTCCTTGAGTGTTGTGAGCTGCTGGCCAAAATTCCTCAGAACCAAGAACCCTAATTCGTGCTTCCTCTCAGAAATTCCACACCTTTGGATGAGAGATCCAGCCTATATTTGAATCCACCTTTAATCCCTAAAAATCACCATACAATCCCTTAACCTAAGGGATTTAGTGTGATGCCCAAAAAAATAATTAAAGAATTTATTACTAAGCAATTGAAATTAATGGAAATAAGATTAGTTAACAATAATATTAGTGGTAATAATTATAATAACAATGTTGTTTAATGGTGATGTATTTATGTAATAGGAGTTTTAATTAACAAAGAGAAATAAGTTAGTGTGATTGATTAATAAATAAAATAGACTAAAAGATGATTAATGAGATTTGAGGAATAAAATAGTAAAAAGAATCCTAGGGTGGTAAATAATTAATTGTAATGGAAAATGGTAGTTAAATAAATATGGGGTCAATTATTAATTAACAAATGATATAATTTAAATCAAGTGGGGTTTGTACAGCAATTTAGAAAAGATAAGGGTTTAACATGTGGAGCCTTATTCACATGCCACATGGGGCTGTGGCTGTCCGGATGGGATCACAAGAGAGGGACACGTTCTTCCTTTCCTTTTCTTCTTTTCTTTCTTTTTCGTTCCCTACCTCTGTCGCACGCACATGCAGCAGCCCTCACCCCTCTTCCCTTTCTCTTTTCTTTTCTCTTCTTTCTTCCTCTCTTCTCCTTCTCTTCTCTGGTTCTCCACACCATGCACAGCACAGCAGATCGAGAGAGAGGGCAGACCGTGTGTGAGTGAGATGCTGAAATTGAGAAAGAGCAGTCCGAGAGAGAATGATGCAGAAAAATGGAAGCCAAGCATGGGTTCCGGCCATGGGTCTTTGTGAGGTAAATTCTTAGCATTTTTCTCTATATTTTTGTTATACCCATTGAGTATAGAACACGAAAATCATATATATTGGTATGATTTCACTTGGGTCCGAATCTAGGGATTAAGTTTGGAATTTTGGGGCTTTTGCTTTGTTGTTGGTTTGATGGCCGTGCATGTTGATTTGGTTTGGAGTTTGATGAATTCCATTAATTATGTGACGCCCCGCCTTTAAATAATAAGGCGTAAGTGGAAATCTCTCATTTCGCACGTGACGTTACAACATCAGAGATAGAATCTCGCAGCGGAATATTTTTTTTTTTTTAATAACACTAGGAATAACCCTCGCATAACACATTGAGCTGACTGCATATACCTCAATTTAAATAAATATTAACATTGTGTGGTTACATAATAAATACACTAGGTGCATCAAATAAAGATAAGTGCCACAAACGGCACAATAGCAAATATAAATAAAAGTGTTCATACATATCATAAAAAGCAGTACATAGCAAGAGATAGATTAAACGTAATGTCTATCATCATATTGGGGCAACAAGTAGCTTTATCAAAATTGATCAAAACTGGCAAGAGGGTCTTGATCCTCTTCCTCCAATCCTGCATCATAGTCTATGTAAATATGGCGTTATCATATTTACATAGACAAACAAGTGAGTTTCACTGTTTCAATAAGTATAAAAGTTACTGGTTTATTGTTGTAANCCACTGTTTCAATAAGTATAAAAGTTACTGGTTTATTGTTGTATTATTAATGACAATTATGCAATTTTCGTATTATTCATGCAATGCATCACTCTAGAGGACTCCAACCTCTTGGTTAATAGGGGACTCCAACCCCACGTTTACGAGTTATAGGGGACTCCAACCCCACGTTCTCACTTTACTAGCAGTACTGAGGACTTCAACCACCAGACTGAGGATTTCACTCACCTATTATAATCTTTTAGCACTGGGGACTCCAACCGCCAGTCTGGGGACTAGAACCCACTTTATTATTATCTTTCAGCACTGGGGACTCCAACCACCAGTCTGGGGACTTGAACCCAAAATGTATTAATGTCTTTTATGATCTGTTTTGGAACAACAATAAAAATGAGACAATATGCAATATCATATTCATGCACATATAATCAAACAGTTGATAAATAAATCAGCAAGTATTATCTTATTAGAACCAGTATCATTTCTCAGTAAGTACTTCCATACTTACACTTCACTGAAATTGATTCCTGTACTTCGTTTCCTGCATTTAAGTCATATTCATACAAAATAATATATATTAGTTTCTCTTTGAGACTATTGTTGTTTTTAGGCCCTCAGCTTTATATTTTTAGAGTGACATAATTATTTTAAAACTGGTATTATTTAGCTATTGTCATAATGAATATAAATAGCTATATAAATATAATCGATATAGAGATTAATGTTAAAACATCATGACATAATATTTAAACGTCAATTAAATGTAAAGAATAAATATCAAAAACTCTTATTAAAACTTTAATAAAGCTATTTGGGCCCTTAAACGACATAATTTAGAAAAACGGACATACACAGAATTAAAGAAGACGACAAGAGGGACTCACTGAGCTAATTTGTAAAAATTGTGTTCCCGGGCCTCAGACTACTGTTCACGCCAGCACCCTCTTTTCTCTCACACAGTGTTTCGTCTCTCTCTCACAATCTCAGCTTTTCTCAATCTCTCGGCATCTCCTTTTTCAAGTCTCTCTTCTCTCACAGTATTTCCTCTCTCTCTCTCTCGTTCTCTCTTATGCTCTCACAGTATTCCCTCTCTCACTCTCTCGTAGAAGAAATCAAAGAAAAGAGGAAGAAGAGAAAGAAATAGGTGAGTTTAAGTGAGGACCGTGAGTTTCTTTTATAGGCAAAGCAAACTTAGCTTCAAGTTTGTAAACTTAACAAATAAGATATAAGATGGTGACTCACCTAACATTTATTACAAAGCTATTCTCTACTATCTTATCTTATCTCCTCACTAATTATTATCATACAATTAACCTACACATACATAACCGAGAGAGAGAGAGAAAAAGTAACGTGAGAAAGAGAGCTGGCTAGGTGCAGATCCCCCTCCCTTTCTTTTCTTTTCTTTTTCTTTTTGTTTTAATTTTCGTCCAGCCACTGTGCTGGGTGGTTTGGACAAATTTTCGTCCCTTTCCCGAAATCTAAAAATCATGAAATTTGAAGGGTAGATAGAGGACTGCGAGACGAGTATTTTGGCTTTTAAATCAGCCAAATCGGAGTTCGTTTGACCCTATTTTCATTATTTTTAGTTTAAAGTTCATTTACACTTTTCATTGTACTAGAGTCTAAAAAGTATTCCAATAGACTCTAAATTTTTACCATATGTTCTATAAATACTACGTATAGATAGAGAACTACAAGACGAGTATTCCGACTTTTGAATTAATCAAATCGGAGTTCGTTTGACCCTATTTTAGTTTAAAGTTTATTTACACTTTCCATTGTATTAGAGTCTAAAAAGTGTTCCAATAGACTCCAAATTTTTACCATGTTTTCTATACACACATTAAATATATAGTGGTTGTGTTTTCATAGAAAATCTCTTTCGAATTTGTCTTCCATTCCCGAGTCATACCTTTAATAATACCTTAACTCTTTATTACCTTAAACATTCCGGAAATGAAATCCAAGACCTCAAATATCAACGAATGTTTAATTCTATAAATACTCATAAAGTCCTTATAATCTTCCTATATGTATTTATTGTATTATTGTTTGGTCTTAAATTCCAGTTTAAGACTGTCTTATTCGAGATTTAAAATCTGGGGCGCTACAAATTAGGCTCTCTCTTGAATTGATCAATTGGGTAATTTGGATTAATATTGGGGATTGTCCATGCAATGGCCGAATGGGTCACCTTGGTTGCATGAAATTGATGGCTTGTTGATTTGTGTATTGTTTGATGATTCTTGATGTAGTTTTGGGCTGTTTTGATGGATAATTGGTTGCTGGATTTTGGGTTGTCTTGTTAGTTGGATGATGCTGATTTTTGGGTAATTAGAGTTGAAGATTGATTCCTTGTGTTGGTTTTATATGGAATTTTAATTGTTAATGAAATTGTAGGAGATGAAGAAGTTTCTTGATTCATTATCCCAATGAAATTATCAATTGTTATTATTGATGTTCTATGGATTTCTATGGGCTGATTTGGCAAGCCAAGTTATTGGAGTACAAGGTTGAGTCTAGGACTTTAATTTAAGAACGGTTGTGAGTAATGGTTAGGCTTATTGCTATGGTTTATGTGGATGTTTTGATTATGATTTGAGGCTTGAATTTAATAAGAAACTATTTATGAGTTGTATTGGCTTATGGGTCTAGTTATATGATTTTGGATGCTAGAGGATTTATTTACTTATGTCTACGAGCTTTGATTTGTTAGTGATGAGATTGAGGTTTGGATGTTTAAAGTTATATAATTAAGCTTTTGACTATATGGTCAAAGAATGGAGGTTATGTGATGGTGATTTGGGCATTTTGTGTTAACTAAAAATGGGCTGAAATTATGTTGCTTGGAGCTTTACTAAGTGGGATTTTGGATAGAGAAAATATGATGCTTGAGTATTTAAGCCGGATGGGTATGTAGTTATGGGAAGTGGAATTTTAGTAATGGGATCTTGATTGGGATTTATTGGAATGAGTTAATATGTAATCCCTTGATATGTTTTAGAGTAAACCTTAGTTAAAAGAAAAGGAATGTGAGATTGTTTGGGTTGAAAGTTTATTTGTATTAATAAATGGGTAGGTTCCATGATGACAAAGTTTATGGTTTATAATGATTTGAATATGTAGTATTAAGATAAGTTGTTTGGATTAAAGGTATTCAAGTTGAATGTTGCCTAGAAGTTTAAATGAGTTAGCTAAGCATGAATTGGAATGTTGGGCAATATGATCATGAGGATGTAAACCCATTGAGTGTGATAAGTGGTTAAATAAAAAGTAATTAGATGAGTAATGCTTTTATTTATGTATAACAAAGTGGCTAAGCGTATTAATGAGTTAGGCTTAATTTAATAAGTGTTTAGTATTTATATATATATATGACCAAAACATACTTTGTTAACTTAAATAGATAAAACAATAAATTGAGAATACAAAAGGTGAATCCTTTGTATGGGATTGGTAAATAGGCGAATAAATGCACGTTTTACTCGCAAGTGCACAAGATCAAAACGATAGTATAGACGGCAAATACGAGATCATTCCCACGAGGATTGGTAAATTGTGTTTAAAAAGCAATTCCTAAGAAGATATTGTTGAATGGAACGAGAAAAAATATTGAATTGAAATAATAAGATAAAGGGCTAGGGCTTCGATATCCACCGCTAATCATACTCAAATAAGGTAAACAATATGACACAATGCTACATTCATGTCAAGATACTCAATGTTTGCCAGCCTAAGGGCATGGGTGTATACTCCAAAAGCTATTGATCTCCCTAAACAACGAGATTAGCATGGGTGTATACTCTAACTCTTTTCTTTCTTGAGGGATTTAGCATGGGTGTATACTAAGTTGTTCCTCAAGAAAGCATAAATCTATGGAGATCGACAAACACACTAAACCTAGAACATGGTGTATATTCCGGTCTTTCATGTTGATTACCCCAAGAACCCGCAATTGGTTCTTTTGTTACTCTACTAGGCCAGGCTCGGTCATCCAAATTGACATAGATAACAATCTACACATGTTATATGCATAAGATGATCAAACCCATACATACCCATATGAAGAACGAACAAAAACCCGAGATAAATCATTAAGCATCAAAACATGAATTGTAGCAAGACAAATTGAAACCTTAAAGAGACATGATTAGGGCTTCAATCGAGCCCTAACTAAAGTATTAGCTACACATAATTTGGATGAAAATCATCCCATAAGAAAATAACAAAGAAAAACTAAAAAGAAGAAAGAACTAAGAAAAACCATTCTTTGAAGCCTTTGTTCTTTCCTCAAGCTTGTGTGTTTGTTTTGGAGGACTTAGGGAAGTATTTATAGAGTTTAGGAACAACCCTAGTCAATTTCGTGCACCCTAGGAAGTCCAAAATCGAGTTGGAGTAGGTTTAGGATTTTTCCAAATCGGGTCTGCCGACGTTACTGTTCACCGCGCAAGGTCGCTCGAGCCATCTTGATAAGTCGCTCGAGCGAACCTTATCTGCTTTAGGTTTTGCTTGATGATTTGTTCCTCTCTGAGTCCTCTTTCCAACGCACTTGACCTTGCTTTAATCCGAGTTTTGAGCTAAGAGTTATGGCCAAAATAGTGCACAAAGGTCAGATTTTCAGCAACTTTGCACAGTTCATGAGTTTTGAGCCCGAGTTGATAGAATTGACTTCTTTTCTTCCAAAACCTATAAAATAAGGGAAAAACACAAAAACAACACAAAACATCATATTATAATGAAACTAAGAGATTAACATATATGAGTTAAGGGGCTTGAATGTGTAACATTCAGCACTTATCACACCCCCAAACTGACATATTTC
>FXXK01001449.1:52788-64035 GCA_900184695.1 Betula pendula | reverse complement strand
GATGGAAAGAATAGGCGAGTGACACGTGGAAAAGTTAGATGGTGAAGACAAAACGCTCCTCCCATCATGTCCAATGCCAAAGGCCTGATTTGTCTTAAAAACCGTATGATCATCCGTACTCCAACGATCTTCTGACACGCGTGCCCTACCACTCATGCTTCAATAAACGAGTCACAGTTATGTTTTATAACCTATGAGTAAACCCAATCTACCATTCTGCTAATTCCGTAAATTGAATAAAGAGAAAAATCATATTGAATTCTTAAATTTTTATTTGATTTGAATTTAATTTTTAGGTTTTTAATTTTAATAATATGATTTTTAAGTTTTGTTCAAATTTAAAATAAATTATTTTGTTATTTTACAGTCAAAGTTTAAATTTGTTATGCCACATATGTCTTATTTAATACGTCATATCACTTTAATTCGCTTTACCGTTTTAAAAGTATGCCTCATAGAGATGAAGAAGAACGGACGACATAGAAAATGAAAAAAAATTCTTACTTCTAAAGTTTAAGCCAAAAAAAAAAAAAAATTGTTAATCCTGATGTATTATTTATTTATTTATGAATGACTTGTTCGCAATATGCATTGCATTTGAGTATTGACATGTTAAATGAGATCTATATTAGTATATAGAAATTTTTAAACTTTGAGGTCACATGAATCGATTTTTAAATTTGAACAATATTAAGGACTTATCTTTAAATTGAATAAATCTAAATTAATCCAATTAGATAAAAACCGTATAGGCTAATATGATTTTTTTGGTGAATAAATTTTCATTAATTGTGGGTCTGTTCGAAGGAAAAAAAAAATGGGGAAGGTAAAGATAAAGCCAAACAAAAAAGAAAAGTTGATACTTATTAAAAAAAAAAAAAAAAAAAAAGTTGATGGGATAGTGGGAATCGGGTGTTTGATAATTTGGCGCAAAAAGGGCATTGCCTGCGGCAGGAATAAAGAAAGTGTCTTGCTAGCTTTTTCTTTCATAATTTGGGGAAACAATTCCTTTCTTGCGCCACTTGGCTTCCATCCAAAACACCGAAATGACCATTCAATCATGTTCTTTCAAAATCAAGCGCATATCAGCATACATGGGTGTGCGAGCACCCGGATAAAACCCATCGTACAATGTCCATTAGGAACCTTCTGGCCTATTTTATAATCATATGGCTTAGATGGATGAACTCATCATAGGCATGAAAATAGCCTTATCTAACTCATTTTATTGTTTAAAAAAAAAAAAAAAGGCTTATCATCCAAATTCCAAACAAGTCTTCCTTCTTTAAAAATTAATTGTCAATCATTCGGTCTAAAGTTCTTCTAAGTTAATTAATTGAATGTATAAAACTGTAGGAAGAGTTTAAGTGGATGACTTTTTATTTATTAATTTATTTTTGTCTTGAATGTTAGGAGCGCTTGGAATTAAAAAGATAGATTCCTGAACGTTTTCCCCATATAAAGTATGATTAAGAGAAGCATTCAGATAGGTAGTAGGGGAGCCTTTGTAGTCCAACTAAAATGTGGCCGCTGGTTTGTAAGCTGCCCCAAAAGGCCCAAAACACTGGCTTCCCCTTGGTCCATCATGTGTACTGATGCGTGATTGGGAATTTATCTTCTTTGAAATAATTATATTTAAATAAAATATGTAGTTTTACTATTTTTCTTTATCATTTAGATGATAATATTAAGATAAAATAACATATTTGAAATTTTTTATAATCTAAAATGTAACTTAATTAAATTATGTCTATGACTTTTCATTTTAGATCATCCCAAAATCGAAAACAGGCAACTAGGTATGAGGGAGAGAGAGTATTTTTATGTTGTTCATGAAAGAGCATTATGATTGATATTTAAAATAACTCAACAATATACCATCTTAAATATATAAGATATTTATTTATTTTTATTTTTTTTCAAATTCTACTTCCTAGTTGGAGCAATAATAAGTATAATGGTGTTTGCAGGGTAAGGGTGTAGATATTGTATTTTATGAGCAAAAGTATTAAAGTAATAGCTTATTTAATTATCGGAAGATGATTCATATTGATATTTATTAAAACTCGTTTTTTTTTATTAATGGCATGTTGAGTAGTGTAGTGCTCCCAAATTTGTGTTAAGCACTGTGTAGTTGACTAGTAAATTGTCTTAGTTGGAATGGACTAATTGGTAGAGAGATTTTTTCGTGCTATTTTTTGTTTAAATAACAGTCAAAATGCTAAATAACCATTGGAATTTAACTGGCCGATTGTAAATGCTCTTACTAATATTTAACCTAATACTACAATAACTAAACAATTACGATCATAAGATACTCTTGTAAGATGTAACCCTAGTAATAGCTCATAAGATACAGCAATAAGAAACAGACCTCATATGTTCCCTTTTGACTCTGGAAAAATTGCCAAATGCTAACCTTCCTTCTTGGTAAATAATGATAATAACAAAAGGCGATCTTTGAAAATATGAGCATCAATAAAGAGAAACAAAGCCTTCGTCTTGCCTATAATTTCTTGAATAAGGCTTCAAATTCAGAAATTAAGATTCTGGTTATTTTGAGTGCCTCTGAGATTGTGTAGTGGGTCTTTCCTCTTCGTTTTAAATTATTATACAAACTTAATTTATAATGGGTGGTTACATAAATACCAAGGCTCAGAACATTATAGATTCATGATGTCACGGCAGATATCATCTCATAGTTTAGGCAATCAAAGGTGGTGAAGTCTTTAACTATAATGCGTATTCACAAGCTAATCATTGATGCAGTTCATAAAAGATGCTACTTACTACTCAATATTAAAATATCCTTACAAAGAAAAGATACATTTTAGGACCTTACAGAATTATACTGATCCCATTGTTGTCGAAGAATCTTTTGGTGATCTTGATGGCGAGGACAAGAAAGGCTTAGGTGGTATTTGTAAGGATTCGAGACTTCCTTCCAACATATTCACAACACTACTCATCGGTGGCCGGATAGAAGGGTCAGACTGTATGCACCACAAACTAATTATTATCATCTTCTTGGCACTTTCGTGATCTTTTTCATTCATTAGGCTCTGCAATCCTAGATCTTCATCTTGCTCAAGACGTTTGTAAATCCAATGTGGAAAAAATATTTCACTGGTATGATCAATATCGGCATCTATATTCCTTCTTCCTCCAACCATTTCAAAAACCATCATTCCGTAGCTATAAACATCTGACTTATGAGAGACATTTCCAAAATTTCTACAGAATACTTCAGGTGCTATATATCCTGCAGTCCCTCTTGCACCCAACATCGATACGATACTCTTTTCTCTAGGGCATATTTTGGCTAGGCCAAAATCAGAAATCTTTGGATAGAAGTTCTCATCTAAAAGAATATTGTGAGGTTTTATGTCGAAATGCAAAATTTGTGTGTTGCAACCTCTATGTAAGTACTCTAATCCTCGAGCAATGCCAAGTGCAATCTTGTATAATGTCTCACATTCCAATCGTCGATCATTCTTCAAGGCACTTTCTTTATATATGAACTTCTCCAGAGACCCATTAGGCATAAATTGATAAATAAGAGCTCTTTTAGAACCCTCAATACAAAAGCCCATAAGAGAGACAATGTTGACATGAGAGGTCCTACTAATGCTTGCAACCTCGTTAATGAATTCATCTCCATTACCTCTTGATTCTTTTAGAACCTTCACTGCCACAAGACAACCATCTTGTAACTTTCCCTTGTAGACACTACCATAGCCCCCTTCGCCTAATTTATCTTTGAAGAAGTTGGTCATTTTCTTGATATTTGAATAATTGTATCTTCTAATAGCAAGAGGTCCATGATTCCTTAGAAAAGCTTGAACAGTTTGATGGTTTAGACTTTCTTTCTTCCAAAAATAAATAATTTTGTTGGATGAGAACTTTGCCTTGAAGCAGTAGATTACAACCATCATAACTAGTACTCCAATTCCAAAAGCTAAAGTGGCTGTAATCAAAGAATAGAAGACAAGAAATGAATAAGTTTGGATTGCCAGAGAGGGAGGCTCAATAAAAATAGAGAAAGTGGAGCCATTACCAAAACTGATTGGGGAACTTTATAATATCATTTCAAACAAACAATGTGTTGAAGGAGTAAAAAAGGAGTTGCAATTTATGCGTTGAAGCTAGTGATATCTCACCTAATCCTATCGCCAGTTCCTTATTGTTGCTCCCCGTCCCTGCAACAGAAGATACAAACATTAAAGATGTTTAAACAATGAAGATTGAAGTGAAGCGGCTAAATTGGCAGACTTTGATCAATCCCTAACAGGGTTAGTAAGAAAGAAATGTCAAAATCAGCTCATATGTATCATGATATGGTTTCATTGCAACAAAGTTAGGATTAATACATGCTGTAGAAAATTCTACAGCATGTAATCCAAATCCACAGAGTTTTACTATTACTCTCAATCTAAATTTGACACTAATCCAAATCAGCTAAAGCTATTGCTTTATAGGAGTGGATTATGGCATGGAACAGAAATAGTAGCAGCACATGTATTAGGAATAAATACAACGTAAAAGGGAAAAGAAATTTGTATGCATTTTCATGATTAATGTATATGTGTCCCCCCAAATATTGTTGTGTTATTCCTATGTTTATACCTTTCTCTGCACCGGCACAATGAAGTTTCCCCATGTCGCCTGACTTACATTGACCTTCTCTGTTATAGCATCTGTAACATTCTTCAGACACATTCGGTTTAAGGTGGAACTCAGGGGTTAAATATGCAAACGGGTCATCATCACTTGGCAACAGATGATGATCTACACTCAGATTCGTTGGGAGCTGAATAATTGAACATCTAGAAAGATTTCTAGAAGTGGGAAATCTCTCAGTGTGGTAGATATTGTAGTCATCTTTGCAGCTGTTTTGGAGAGAAATATTGAGAGTGCGTTTGCATTTAAAAAAGGTCTGATTGGGTTGGACGCTTTGAAAAGAGAAGAACGAAGAGCTGGGAAAAGTCAAATTGGTTAAGGATTTGCATCTAAGGGATGTCAACTCCTCCTGAAGCTGTGTGTCAATGATACGTATGGTGTTATCCTGAGAGATGCCTATAACGTCATATGGTCTTCCACCGTTCTCCAGTTGGATCGTCGAAGACTTATCATCCCGACAATCTATTGTGAAAACACCGCATTCTGGGTTTGTCTTTTTGGCGAATGGAAAGTGAACATCGCCCAGACGTCCACAGCGAAAGGGTGGACATTTTTGGGTGTATCTCACTTCTTCTTCAGCCGAAAGAAGCAGCAGGAGATATGAGAGAAGAAAGAAAACGAACAGAAAGACAGAAGCCATACCAAAATTCCCAATTCACCGGCAAAAACAAAGAACGCCACTAACAACTCTTTGCTCTAAGTTGAAATAACGTGTTTGAATAACTAGATAACATTCAGTTAAACACGGTAGTTGACTTGGAAATTGGATATGGAAGACTTGAAATACATGCTGAGATTAGAGCAAGTCGGGGGCACCCATCACCCACGTGATACCCAATGTGATAATTGGTCTGTGCTTTTGGGAAATTCGTTAATACCACAGGTCCACAGCCGAAGATAAATGCAGTGAGGTGAGGGATTTTCCTACCCATCTTCCCCATGGGTAGATGGACGTCCGCCATCAATATTTAAGAGAGGCCTAGACGGGCCTACGACATGGAAATTCATACTAATGTCTTTCTCATACCAATTTTCATGGAAGTAAGGCTTTTATAACGACATTTCAGAATAAGGCTGGGTCGTAACCCTTTTATTATTATTATTATTATTCTTATGTTTTCATATAGAAATGCTGGTTTAGATTGTTCTAACATGATATGACGTTCAAAAAGAAAAAGAAAAAGAAAAAGAAAAAAGAATGTTGAGAATAAGGTTGTATATTGAATCACACATAAAACTGTACATGAAGGGCCTATTTATATAACAATACAATAGAGCTGTACATATCAATAAGCCATGTGGAACAAGGAACAATATATACTAATATAATCTAACATCCCCCTCAAACTCAAGGTGGAATGCGAGAGACCAACTTAAGGTTGGAGATAAGATCGCGGAACCGTCCTGGAGGATGTGACTTGGTGAGGAGGTCTGCGAGTTGATCACAAGACGAAACAGAATGAAGCTGTAGTGAGTCCTGAAGAAGATGATGACGGACAAAGTGACAATCAATCTCAATATGTTTGGTCCGTTCATGAAAAACATCATTGTGAGCAATCTGAACAGCACTTCTGTTATCACAGTAGACAGGAGTAGGAGAAGAAAGAGAAACACCAATATCCTGTAATAGCCAGCGTAACCAAAGAAGCTCTGAGGTGGTGTCAGCTAGAGCACGATATTCTGCCTCAATGCTAGATCGAGCAACAACAGCCTGTTTCTTACTTCGTCAGGAAATAAGAGAGGTGCCAAGTAGAAAACAGTAACCTGTGGTAGAACGCCGATCTGTAGGATCACCTGCCCAATCAGCATCAGTATAGGCATGTAGTTGAAGAGGAGACTATGAGTAGAAGTAGAGCCCATAAAATAATGTCCCTTTTAGGTAGCGAAGAATACGAAGGACAACTGAGAAATGAGTGGAGCGAGGAGCAGCCATGAACTGACTCACCTGATAAACAGCATATGAGATATCTGGCCGAGTGACAGTAAGATAGACAAGACTGCCAACCAAATGCCGATACAAAGAAAAATCACGAAGAGGTTCCCCATCATGAGGAGTGAGACGAGTATTAAGGTCAGTCGGGGTGTCGGCGATCTTACTGTCTGTGAGATTGGCCTGTAAAAGCAAATCAGAGATGTACTTCTGATACCATGTTGAGAATAAGATTGAATATTGAATCACACATAAAACTGTACATGACGGGGCCTATTTATATAGGAATACAATAGAACTGTACATATCAATAAGCCATGTGGGACAAGGAACAATATATACTAACATAATCTAACAAAGAAAAAGAAAAAGAAAAAGAAAAAGTCATGGCTTTTACATATTGGCCGTATATATGAGCTTTCTTAATTAATCGCCAGGAGGCCCTGGAGATGAGCAATTATTCCCATGTCCATTAGCTTTTATTTGTTTCTCTACGCGGCAGAAAAAAAATAAAAATAAAAAGGATATAGGGCTCTACGCGATTTCAATTTAATCCATAACTTTGTTATTTCGTCAATTAGCTATACGTGCAGGAGACATAAATGGTGGATCGAATTCGAGGATGTGTCTCATTTAAAATTCGTTCATTATAACAGACGGCCCCAATTAGAGAAGTTATAGACTTTTAATTCTGATATGGGAAAGGCTTATGAAAGATAAGGTGCCAAATTTGGTTAAATTGTTTATGTGGAGAACATGTAACACGAAAGCTAATTTATTTTAAGAAGAAAATTGTGCTCAACCCTTTTTGTCTCATTTGTGGGTTGTTGGAGGAAACAACAGTACATGTATTATGGAATTGCCCGACATCAATGGATGCGTGTAGTGTCTGTACTCGAAAGCTCAAAAAATGTAGTGAGATATATGCTTATTTTGTTTTCATTGTCAAAGCTATTCGTAATATAGTCTCTTCGGAGGACTTAGAGGTAATAGTAGTGTATCACAAAATCTTTGGTTTCTAAGGAACTCCTTGGTCCACATGGGAGAGTTTGTTCACTTGAATATTCTTGTATGGAAGGCTATCGATTATTTACATGAATACAAAGAAGCGCAGGTCAAACCAAATGTAATTAGCAGGATTAGAGCTGTTGTGTGTCTTCAGTGGAACGCCCCTACCAGCGAGTGCATAAAAGTTAATTAGAATGCTACGGTTGATATGTATACTCGAAAGATGACATAAGAGTGATTTCAGAACCTTATGGGGGAGTGTGCTGGGTACATTGCACTCTTCTAAGCGGTAATATTCTTGACTCCGTGCGTTGGCAAAATCATTGCCGCTTTAAGGCAGTATTCTTTGCTAAATTATTGGCAGTGTCAAAAGGTGGATCTGAGAAAGAGACTCGCCTCAGATAGTATGCATTTAAGAACAGATTAGCGCGAAAATTGGTATACATGCTGAATTGCGATCTGTATTGTTGTGAACTGCGTTTAATTCTGGGGTATCTTCCTAAGTAGTAGATCGCATGAAAGCGAATGGTGTTGCTTACTACTTAGCACAAAGTATTGGTCTTTTGTTGAAGAAGTGACATTTATGAGGATGTCCTTCAAGAGTCGTTTCTGAAACTTGTAATGATTTAACATTGTGATTTAAGATATTCATATTAAAAGAATTAGAATGATATTTCCTCGTAAAAATTAAATAATATAATAAAACGATTGTTGTGGTGATCAAAACATAAAGCGCTGAAATAGCACTATCTTACTAGTTTTATTGTTTATAAAAAAAAAAAAAAAAAAAAAAAAAACAACAAATCAACTTACTATATCATTCCATATTCCGAACATGCTTTCCTCTTTTAAAATTAATTAGTTTCATCATTCAGTCTAAAATTCTTCTTATTAATGAATGTATAAAGCTTAGGAGATAAACTAATTGAATGCATATAACGCAGGAAGGAGTTACGTGGGCAACTTTATCTCATTTTTACTAACCCAGATCAAAAAAAATACTTCACATTCTTACTTTTAGTTTACCCTTTCAAAGTCATTAACTCTCAATTTGAGTGTATTAAAATTTTAATTTTTTTTTTGCAATTCACCCTTCTATTACATTTTTTTTGTTGAATCCTACGGAGCCTTAAAAAATCCCAAAATACTTCATATTTTTTCTTAAAAAATAACTTATTAATTAATTCATATTTTGTCAATTTCTATAAGTTTTACAGGAGGTAATAAAGCCAGTTTCACTGTTGACGGTCTAATTTAACTAACCTTAACGGGAGGAGGAGATTATAAAATTGAAAATTGCGCCCGTATATTAAATGAAAGTTTAAATTTCAAAAAGATAATTGTAAAATGATAAAGTTCAGGATTTAGTGAAGTTTTTTTTTTTTTTTTCTTTTATCATTGAATGTTCCCTTGTAAAGTATGATAAGGAAAAGATTGGGACAACTATCATATCTGATTAAATTACCTATTCATTGTCACATGTCCTTTTCCAACTCACTAATGTCTCAATGTTTTTCTTAACTTCAAAAATATTAAATGTCCAGAATGACAAAAAATTGAATCTTCATAAAAATTTAACTTGAAAGAATTTTTTTTTATTATTTTTAAAAAACTAAAAATAAATAAAAAGAAAAACAAGAAAGAAGGCGGATGGGGTGGACTTCCAACAAGGGTGGTTTGGGCCAAATAGAGGGTGGTTTTGCCGACCTATTTTTTTAGGAAAAAAAAAAAGAAATTCAGGGCAGCCCTCATCCTCCCATGTCCATGGGGTTCATCCTGAAATCAGATCTTGTATCTCTGAAAATACTTCGTTTTCTCTGCTCCCACTACGCTGGTGGACTTGGAAATGCATGGCTCAAAGAGACTTGGGGAACACGTCAGGACAAATGAGCGAAGTACTCCTTCGCTAAGTATCTTTTTCAATTGGCTCACCCAAATTAAAGGGGCGTCCAATTATCCATACCTTCCGACTCACCGGAATAGTCTAAGAAAGACTTGAGAACTTCTTCAGTCTCCTTCCTTTGTCTCTGTGGTGAAGTGCGCAAGCTACACACTTCCAAAAAAAACTTGTCATCCGTCAAGTAGTGGTGGACCCGGGATTTCACTCGGTGGAGGGCCCACCCTTTTATTTTTCTTGTCTCTTTTTTTTTTTTTTATGCAACTTACATGTTTTTTGTTTGGGGTCTAAATTGCTTGTCTTACAAATTTCCTTAGGTTAAATTATGTAATTCCAATGCCTTTTCATTCTTTTACTCTTGCTTTTGAGGAAAGCATGCACTTATTCCAGCTATAGAAAACCAGAAGAGGTCCTTCCAGAATGCTAACAAAAACATTTTCAACATTGTTGCTGTTGTTGTCACATGGTGTCTGCTATTAGTAGCAATTGTTAGGTTTTTTTTCTGTTAAAAAAAAATGTTTAGCATTATTATTTAGGATTCCTTGTTTCAGGGTCTAGTTAGAATTGGTTAATGAATAAATGGGTAGGTGCTTTTATTGAGTTGAAGGAACTTTGCACAATACCCATTAGAGATGAGTAAGTGCTTTTATTGAGTTGAGTTCATGATGGATGAACATACGTTGAAATTGGCTGCAGAAGCTTAGAGAGTTAGTTACATATTTACCAGGACTCAGCATTATAAATTCATGATGGAAGCCATCGTGGCAGATACCATCCCATAGTTTAGGCAATCAAGGTTAGTTTAAGTCTTTAATTGTAATGTGCATTCATAAGCTAATCATTGATGCAGTTCACAAAAGATGCTAGTTACTACTCAACATTAGAATTTCCTTTTAAAGAAAAGATGTATTTTAAGGCATTACAGAATTATATTGTAATGACCTCATTGTTGTCAATTAATTTTCTCGTGATCTTGATGGCCGGCAAAGAATAGAAAGGCTTGGATGATACTTGCAAGGATTCGAGACTCCCTTTCAACATATTCACAACTCTACTTATCAGTGACCGGCTTGAAGGATCAGTTTGTATGCATTACAAATTCACTATTATCATCTTCCTTACACTTTCGTGATCCTCTATTCATCTTCATTCATAAGGCTATGTAGTCCTAAATCTTCATCTTGCTCAATACGCTTGTAAATCTAGTGTTGAAAAAAATATTTTACTGGTACAATCAATTTTGGCATCAATATTCCTTTTTCCTCCAATCATTTCAAAAACTATTATCTCGTAGCTAAAAATATCTGACTTGTGAAAGACCCCTTCATATTTTTACTAGGGGTGGCAATTTTTGACACGACCCGCGAACCCGACACGAACACGACACGAATTTTCCGGGTTTGGGTTGGGCTTAACGGGTTACCGGGTCAAACGGGTTGACCCGTTTATGACCCGGCAAGTTACCGGGTCAGCCGGGTCAACCCGCCGGGTGACCCGGTAACACGGTACCAAAAAAAAAAAAATGAAACCTGAAGGCTGATTCGGCTGAAGGTCCTGATTCAAGACGCACCGTTTTTGACAGTAAATTCACATTATTCACCCTTTCACCGTTTCACGCCAATTCAGACTATTCAGTCATTCACTCACGATTCACAATTTGCAATTTTTCACCCACAGTCCACAGATGACAGAACTACAGAAGACCCACTGACAGACGCCGTAGCCGACGCTG